>JBBPSB010000756.1:0-11577 GCA_038093375.1 Xerocomus brunneocitrinus
ATTTGCTTAGTCAGTCTCTGCAGCGGGCGTACTACCCCTCCCTCCCCGCCCCCGCCCCCGCCCCCGCCCTCGCCCTCGCGCCCCCCGCCCTCCTCGTCCTCCCCGTCCCCGCTCGTCCGACTCGCCCCGTTTCCATTCGCCCGCTTCTTTGCCCGAGTCCCATTCCCGGCTTTCCACCTTGTCCATCTTGCGGCGCGCATTCTGCTCGCGGGCGCGGTCGACGCCCTCCTGTACTTTGCGTGTCTGCACCTGCTTGACCCGGTCCGCCTCCTGCGTCTTTTTAAACTCGTCTTCGTCTGCTTGTACATCCTGTGCCAGTTTGAGCGCCACTGTAGCAGTTTTTTTTGGTACTTACCAGTCGTCGCTGCTTTATCTTTTCGTTCTGCTCTTTGATGCGCTGCATCCGCTCAGCGAGCTCCTCCTCGCTGAGCTTTTCCTGTGTGTGGTCGTCAGCTGAGCATCGTGCACGACATCGGCGACACCGACCCGCTGCGCCCCGCCGGTCTTGACGCGCTCCGGGTTGACATACGGTTTCTTCTTCTCTGGCTTTGTCTCTTGTTCCGTCGTCGTCTCCTCCGGCGGGCTCTCCTTCTCAAAGTCGAGTCCGAGTGAGTTGTCTGCCATCAAGGGTCCAATTCCCACGCATATACCGGTCCATATTAAGCCGATCATCAGTTCGCACCTCCTCCTCATCGTCTACCATGTCCCTCGCAAACAAGCTCTTTGTCGACGACGCCGAGTTCGCCAATGAAATACCTGGAAAGCGCGTACTCATCCGCGTCGACTTCAACGTCCCCATGAAGGACGGTCCCAACGGACGCACAATCACAAACCCGGCCGTGCGTGTCCGATCGCATATCTCACAGCCTCTTTTTCACAGATCGGCCCACAGCGCATCGTCGCAGCCATCCCCACCATAAACTATGTCCTCGACAAGAGCAAGTCCATCCATCATTCGCCTCGTATCTCCTAACATTCGATCTCAGAGGCCAAGGCCGTCATCCTCACGTCCCACCTCGGGCGCCCAGATGGAAAGCGATCCGAAAAGGACTCGCTCAAGCCTGTCGCAGACGTGCTCTCGGAAAAGATCCACAAGCGCGTCATCTTCCTTGACGACTGCGTCGGCCCCGATGTCGAGAAAGCCGTCAATGAAGCAGAGGAGGGTTCCGTCATCCTCCTCGAGAATCTCCGCTTCCATGCTGCAGAGGAAGGTAAAGGTCCCGACAAGGTCAAGGTCCCAAAGGACGTTGTAGATACCTTCAAGAAGCAGCTCACCGCGCTCGGCGATCTCTACGTCAACGATGCCTTTGGTACCGCGCACCGTGCTCACGCTAGCATGGTCGGCATCGACCTCCCGAAAAAGGCCGCCGGTCTCCTCCTCAAGAAGGAGCTCGAGTACTTTGCAAAGGTCCTCGAGAGTCCCGATCGCCCCTTCCTCGCCATCCTCGGCGGCGCCAAGGTGTCCGACAAGATCAAGCTCATCGAAAACATGCTCGACAAGGTCAATGCACTCATCATTGGCGGGGGCATGGCGTTCACCTTTGCAAAAGTCATTGACAAAATATCCGTGTGTAACATTGCCCACTTTTTTTGTTCAGTTTGCGCTCATCACTATCGGAAAAGATCGGCAACTCCCTTTTTGACAAGGAAGGGTCAGAAAAGGTCGTCGCTCTCGTCGAAAAGGCAAAGGCCAATGGCGTCGAGCTTGTGTTCCCCGTCGACTATGTCATCGCTGACAAGTTTGACAAGGACGCCAAGGTCAGAGACTTGCTCTATTGCCGCACCTGCGCTAACTTCTTGTGCAGTCCGGGAGTGCCACTCGCGAGGAGGGTATTCCCGATGGCTGGTTGGGTCTCGATGTAGGCCCAAAGAGCCGTGAGCTCTTCCGCGAGACCGTCTTGAAAGCCAAGACGATCCTCTGGAATGGGTGCGTGCGACGATCTGCATGTCTTGATGCACGAATGTACAATGTCGCCTCACAGACCCCCCGGCGTCTTTGAATTCCCCGCGTTCGCGGCTGGTTCCAAGGATCTGCTCGACGCAACCATCGAGGCCAACAAGAAGGGTGCCACGGTCATCATCGGTGGAGGAGACACTGCGACTGTCGCAGCACTGTACGATGCCGAGGACAAGCTCAGCCACATCAGCACTGGTGGTGGTGCCAGTCTTGAATTGCTCGAGGGCAAGGTGAGTCTTTCTAGTCCGATATTTTGATGAGACTGAGCATGTCAAGGCCCTACCCGGTGTCGTCTTTTTGAGCGAAAAGTCGAAATGACTAGATAGATAGCCACATAAATTTATACTGTTTTTATCGAGCACTCAGCACTATCGAACTGCCATGTCTGAGCCTGAACAATCTGCTCCTGGCAAAAAGCGCGACCTCGCGCAGCTCCAAGACGGCGAGGATGAGTCCATGAACAGCGCCAAAATCGCAAAGACCATCCACCCTTTTTTCTCCAAACCGAGCTCGTCCTTTCAATGGCTCAAACCCGCGCTCGGACCCAAGCGCACGTGTCTACACGGCGTACACCTCGACGCACCCGCCCGCCCCAAGGTCGCGCTATTCGACCTCGACGGGACCGTCATCCAATGGAACGGCTTCAAACGCGGCAAACGCGACCCGCTGCAGTGGACATGGTGGCGCGCCGCCGTACCCGCCAAGCTCAAAGCGGCGCACCACGCCGGGTACGCCATCGTCCTGATCTCCAACCAAGCCCTCCGAGCCGGCGAGCTCGACGCCTGGAAGAGAAAGATACCGCTCATCGCCGACGCGGTACGCCTGTTTCGTTTTCTGCGAGAAAAAGGGGTGACACGACGCAGCTCCCGGACGTGCCGTTTCGCCTGTTGGCGGCGTGCGCCAAGGACGGGTATCGAAAGCCGATGCCGGGCATGTGGTACGCGCTCGAGCGCATCTTTGGAGAGCAGGGCGTCGCTATCGGTGCGTCGGCCGCGACGGCGTTGTATAGAGGCGTGATGGGTTTTTGCAGACAAGGAGGCGGCGTTCTTTGTCGGTGACGCTGCGGGGCGGGCAGACGACTTTGCGTCGACGGATCGAAAGTGGGCGATCAATATCGGTATACCGTTTCATACCCCCGAGGTCAGTTGGTGTCTCTCAGCCGACAAACGCTGACGGTTTGTAGGAGTATTTCCTTGGTCTCCCGCAGGCGCCCTACAAGCTCCCTGGATTCAACGTATCGAGTCTCCCACAGAGTCCGTCTGTTTTCTACCCCTTGTTCATAGTGCTCACATCGTGCGTTCAGTGACAGATCGTCTGTCCCCGCCGTTAGCAAAGATCGTTCCCACATCGTCTCAACTAGAACTCGTCCTCTTCACTGGCTTCCCTTGCCTCGGCAAATCTTCCTTTTACCGCAAACACTTTGCGCCCGTCGGATACGTGCACATCAACCAGGATACCCTCGGAACGAGACCCAAGTGCGTCAAAGTCGCCGAGGAGGCGCTCAAGGCGGGCAAGAGCTGCGTGATCGGTACGCCTGTCGCTCGTCCCTCCCGATGCGCGTATGACCCCTCCGGTTAGACAACACCAATCGCGATACTGCGACGCGCAAGTTTTACGTAGATCTTGCCAAGAGAGTCGGCGCGCGCGTGCGCTGCTTTCTCTTCGAGGGATCGATCGATCTCGCATGGCACAATAACTTGTACGGCGCATATAGCCAGCCTACACAGGTGAGCATGTCACACATATACTGTGCTTGGCTGATCGCTCCCTACAGCCCGAGAGAGATGTCCTCCCTTACCTCGCCTTTATCGGGTTTCGTGACAATTATGAAGAACCCCAGACGACCGAAGGGTTCTCAGAGTTGATCAAGGTGAACTGGGTGTTTGAGGGCGACGAAGATGCCAGGCAAAGGTGGAACATGTGGTTGCAGATCGACGGCAAGTGAGGCTGGATAGACGGCGTACAGACGACAATAATCTATGACAAACCAACGTATGACTAGCCACGATCTCTTGCAAACGTTTGGGACTAGTTGTCTTCTTGCCTGAGTCCGCTGAGGTTCCTCGTCGCTCTGCACAGGCTGGGTGAGTCAACCTAAGACGAACAAGAAGCACCACGCACTCGACTGGCACACCGAGCACATCGATCCCATCGATGCGCGTCTGCACATCATCGTCCCCGCTCTGATTCGACTCGACAAAAATCTATCCACGTCAGCACGCGCGCATCCCAAGCGCACACAACACGCACATGCAGACTGTTGACGCTCGTGAAACGCACGATCTTGAGCGGGATCGGTCGGCCCTCGCGCAGGTCCTCGGGGCGCAGCGCCACGACCTGCACAAACGTACCGTCGTCCGCGCCGTCCACGTCCGCGAAGCTGATCGCGGCCTTGTTCACGAGCAGCTTGAGCATCTTGGGGGCGCGATCGGACGCTGCGGCGCGCAGCACGAGCGTGCGTACGCGCACGGCCTGGTTGAACTGGGCGGGGGTGAGCGGGGGTACCGAGGGACGGTGCAGCTTACGTGGATGCTGAGGAGCAGCTGCGCGTCGGCGCTGCTCTCGAGGTAGACGTTGGGCGTCGTGTTGAGTTTTTTGGCTGCGAGGAGCGACTTGAGATCGTGCAGCGGCTCCTCGTTGAGGCAGTTTATCTGTGAGAGGTCGAGGTGCTCGAGGAGCGAGATCTGTGCGGGCGGGGTCAGCGAGACGGGCGAGATTGGACGGCGAAACAGCCAACGTCGTCTTTGGTTGCAGCCATGATGAGTGTAGTGATAGGAGGTATTTTGGGTACATTAAAAGCTAATCCGACCCAAAAAGTCCAGAGCAAAAAGACGATTACTGACAAGACTGTTGAAAGAGGCCATAGTGACTTAAATTCCACCATCCCTCTCGTGCTAGACGATAACACACTCATCCTTGGCTTGCTGGCGTGTGGGTCGTCCGACGTTGGATCGTTTGTTGCCCATGCGTTTCATCTCTGTCAATCGGCTCATCGCACGCTTGTTGCCTTGCGCTGTAACACCGTCAGTCTCCCAAATATACAGAGGGGAAACTAGACACACCTGCTGCCCGCATGTACCAGCGCTTCGCAAACTCAATGTCCTGCTTGATTCCAATGCCAACCTCGGCGTAATAACCCACCGCATACTCGGCCTTGCTCAACCCCTTGTTTGCAGCTTTTCGTGCCCATAGATACGCCTCCGAGTCGCTCTGTTTCAGGACACCATCACTGCCAGTTAGATACCATCCGCTCAATGCAAGCTCCGCCTCCGCATAACCCTTCTCCGCCGCTTTGGTGTACCACGCTATAGATCTCCTAGGGTCCACAGGGCACGATAGAGTCCCGTACTCGTAGCATTGCCCAAGTTTGAATTGTGACTGGATATAACCGAGATGTGCTGACTGGGTATAGAGCTGCTTTGCATATGCAGGATCGTGAACGACGAACTGAGAATTGGGCATCTCGTGAAGCATGGCAAGTTCGTGCACTGCATGTGGATTTTCCTCGTCTGCTTGTTCTGCAGCACGCTTGAGCCAATTGACAGCTTCCCGTGGGTTCTTTTGCTCGCCGAGAGAACCAAGCAAGAGGATCATTCCGAGTTTATACATTGCCGCTGTGTCTCCAAGCGAGGCCGCCTTGCGATAAAAGGCGGCAGCTCGGGCGGGGTCTCGCCGGGTTCCTGCCCCAATCTCGTTACAGACCGCAACACGGTATGCAGCTGAAGGATTGTTCTGTTTTGCAGCCTGCAGGTACAGATGATACGCCCGCTCATGGTCGACTTGCAGACCAAGCATTCCTGTCCCATGACAGTTGGCCAGGAAAAATTGAGCCTCGTCATACGGTTCGTTTTGCGTCGCAAGTCTCCGGATTGTCTTGAGAGACTCTTGGATGAGCAAATCCCTGTACCTCTTCACAGCTCTCTGGTCCTTTGCATCAGCTCCGATCTTTTTGGCAGCTTCGATGAGGTACTTGGCATATAGGAAGTGAGCTTCTGGGTCTGGATCCGCTTTGATACGCTGGCGGTACTGATCAATGTATTCCTTGGTAAATGGAGGAGCTGTGAGATCTACAGCCTTTGTTTTGCGGGTCGAAAGATTGACGGAAGCTGTGGTGCCAGATCGATGAAGAGAGGCTCCGGATGGACGCATCTCAAATTCGGGATCATCAAACCCTTGTGGGAGGGTAGGCGCGGGAGCATATGCGCCTGGGGCAGGTGTCCCTGGGGGAGGTCCGGAAGGTCCCGGGTGGTATGCACCAGTCGGTGGGAGATAGGGCATAGACTGACTTGCGTGGAGAGCTGAACCATACGGATTGGGAGGAAGATAGGGATTCATTGGTGGTTGTTGGGGAGGGGGACCCATACCAAGGACGTTGGAGGCTGCAGCATACAGATGGTCATATTCACCAGGTTGTGGTGGGCCAAGGGGGGCATGTCCGTAGTTTGGTGCCAAGTTCTGCTGAGAACCTTGCCAACCCGGTTGAAACTGCCTTTGAGGATAGTAAGGAGGCACAGACGGGTTCCGAGAAAAGGGAGCAGATGGTTCGGAGGCAGGGTATGCACTGGTAGGTGGGGACGTTGTGTCGTCATAACTGTACATGCTTATAATGTCAGTATCTGTGCTAGCCCGTGGAGAGGCCTCGTCAGCAGCGTGAGGCTGGTCTTGGTGATGGATAAAACCGCTTTCGTCCGCTGGGTAGCGAGGGTCTGCCTGTCTATAAAGACGTAATGGTAGGGTTGGATTGGGGGAGGTAGGTAGGGTATTGGTATGTCGAAGGTGGGGGTACGGTCTTTGTGAGGTGTTCTGCATAGACATGGACGTTCCGGCGCGGGGAATGGGATCGTAATTAAATGGCATGGAACCAGGGAGAGAATCATTGATGCGCATTGCGTTCATGCCATTGACAAGGGCGGATGGATCATGGTGGATGGACGGCAGAGGGCCAACACGGTCAGGAAGTGCGTCATACTCTGGGGGTCCTCTTGAGGGTAAAGAAGGGACGGAGTGATTGGAATGACGCATGAAACTGGGTTCTACAGACAAAGACTCGTCAAGAGGAATGTGGAACGCAAGTTGAGAGACATACGTGGAGGTTGATGGAAATCATCCACAGCGTCATGGGCGAAATTTTCAAGAGTCCAGTTTTGCTGGCCATTGTGATGGGAGATGCCACGATTGGTGTGAACGTCAGGGCTGTATTCGCGCGCTGAACCAGGGCCAAATTTGTCCGAGTCGTTCTCCGGGGCATCGTAGGCGAGACCGGACATGGCGCAGGTGATGGTTGGAGTCTGAGCACGATGCAGACTGCTGTCGTGCGACGAGGAGGAGGAGATGAAGAAGCTGGGTAAAGACGGGTCGAGGAAAGATTCCCACAAGCGGAACTTGATACAATGTACATTGAATACACTCAAACGACGTCCATCGCATCCAACTGGACCCCTTCCTCCTGCTCGTCGCCATTGTGTGGGTTAACATCTGTTTGATGGCCATCTTCCAGTTTCATCTCCATGTCCTCCTTCACTTCCTCAGAAACCCTGGACCATTCCCATCTCTCAAACACCCGCTCAATCCGCTGTCGTTCCAGCTTCCCATCAATCTTCCGAACCTTGATCGTAATCTCCCGCTTTCGCCCCACAGACGCCTGCCGTCCTGCATCGCCCAGTGCTCCGTCTTCCCACCTTATCCATTGCCGCTGCCATCCCTCACCTTCCGGGTACAGTGCTTGCACACTTTGTGTTTCCTCCTCCTTTGGCAGATCCTCCACCACATCCCACCCCTTTGGCTGGAAGTTCCTGAATTGCACCCGTCCCAACTGCGTGTCCTGCGTCTCAGCAGGCGACCGTTTTCTCTTCACGCCGTTGGCATTCGCGTTCCCATTCACCAATGTCTTCTTGGCCGGCTGTCCAAGCTCCTCGTCGTCGCTTGTCGTCCCCGCCGCCAGCCTGACACGCCATCTGAACTCTCTCGCAAGCGCCGGCGCATCCTTGATTCTATCCGCAGGAACCTGCTCCTTCCCGTCTCGCTTGGCTGCTTCGCTTCCACGTTCCATGAGTCGCACTTCTGAAACAAGGTGCGAACTGAGGGCCTCCAGTGATTCCAGAACACGAGGGGAGAACTCTTCTCTGGCCTTGAGATCACGGAGATACTTGTCCGCCACGTACCAGCATAATCTGAAATGACAAAGTGTAAGCTATATAGTAGTGACTAAACAGGACAGATTGAGATACTTGGTGAAGTAAGGAAAGCGGAACTTTTTCGGAACCCGCGTCACTTTCTCAATGTCGATCACCTTGAGTTCTGTCACCAGAGTAAGGTTATTCGGGACCCATGGAAATGACATTTCAAACACTTACGCGTGCCGACATTGTATGAGTGCAAAAAATTACCCCCGAAAACAAGCGAATCCACAGGGGTGTGCTGCGATTTCGTCGTAATGATTGGCAAACGATGAAATAAATGAACTCACGACGGCATGTATCCAACCAGTGGGGATAATCATGGTATTACCCGGATGAAGGGTAACTTTGACAACCTCGTCAACCATATCACCTAGCCATATGCTTGCTTGTAGTTCGGTCCCGGACCACCGCTCGTAAGCAGCTAAATTAGCAGGAGTGGGACGAATGAAATAAAAGACCTTTGTCCGACGAGTCAGGAAAAATGACAGGGATTTAGAGAAATGCTTGCCTTGCTTCCCCTGAGAATATGATAATACACGGACGAACCAGCAAAATCAACATGCCAGTCCTACATGGAACTCAGCATCCCGACTCCCAAGGTGAAAAAGTGGAGAGCTTACTGTCCAGGCAGATGCAACACCCATCAAGCAGTATAGTTGAACCTTGGGATATGCATGTCCCTTGCCTCTCCGTGTACTAGGCCAGAATTTATCCACCCAATCCAATTCGCGGACTAGTCGCGGTGGTAATACTCGATCCGCAAGTGGGGTCCCCGAGATTTCAAGTGAGATGACGTTCCGTATTTTGTCTCTGTCCGAGGGTTCCTTGTTGTAGTACTCTGCCCATTTACCAAGAGTCCATCCCGGGCAGTTTGACTGAGTGGCGACATCTGCAAAGAGTGTATGGGCATCCAACGTACGCCAGACGAGTAACCATACCTATGACTTCTACGGGCGTCTCGTGCCCTACAGTGTCTGCGACGTCCGACACTGTAAAGTCGGCGTCTGGCATTTTCATCCCGAGTCCCTCGGGATTCTCGATAACGATAGGCTCCTTCATTGCATTTTCATCGTTCTCCAGCCATTCGAGACCAACGTCCGGCCCATTCATCCGCCTGAACTCATCATCCTTGATGGGTTTAGACTGGATGACACGCAACCATCTACTTGGGTCGGCTTCCACACCCGCGTTGAGGTTCGCGTAGTCGGGCTGGGTACGTTTGCGTGCCGATTTTCGGGCTGGCGGCTTGAACGTGATCGTCCGAGACGGTTTCTCGAGGACGCACGGTTTGCAGTACCTATTCGTCACGCACACACATTATAACGGATACGTTGGGGTAGCTTTAGCACAGACTTGCCATTTGTCGATGGTGTCGACGTCCGTGCCGTTCCCCGCACACACCCAGTGGTACCAACTCTTACAAGCGTCACATCTTATCCAGCTTTCCTTGGGGACCGTCGACTGTACATCAGCGGCAAGATCTTTACACGCCGGGCAGATGTCTTCCTCTGTCGTTGAAGGTAGAGGTTGCACAGGCGCTTCCTGCACTTGTTCGAGTGCTTCTTCCGGTGCTTGCTCTGGTTCCTCTGGTGGAGCGAGCGGCTCGTCGATGACAGGTATTGGTGTCAACGACGACCTCACCGATAGCGGAGAAAGTGGATCCAGTTGCGGACTAAGTTCGCGGGATTTTTGAGTACTCGAGCGCGTCGCTCTGCGTTTACTGCGAGCCATGACCGACTTGGCACTGTGAAGGACCAGTAACTGTGACGCGGTGGATTTTACCTCGCGCAAAAAGTCGTCTGACCGCTCCTTATGTAAAATTTCCTTTTCGGATTTGTTGGTGCGCCCACAGCGTTCAGCGCAGATATCCCGACTCAAGTGGAGTTGGCCATCTTTTGTACCATGAACTTGCCAAAAGTACAAGATTAATGTCGATCTTATGAAAGGAACTTTGGCACTGTGTGGACGATCGTCCGACGCACATATCGGCCCAAGGTAAATATCTTCCCCGACCTTCTTTGGATGCAGGTAGACGACCGGATAGATCTGAGAATCTTCCTTACTACCTACCCAAATCGTGTGGATTCTCGCTCCAGACTGCTCTGGATGTCTTCGCCTTATCGGTGAACAAACTGTAATTGACACAACGCAGTGACTCATCCATACATATCCCAGGGACCAGGGTTGATTGCATTTCCGGAACGTTGACAGGAAAACATTGTCCAGAGCAGACGCCTGGACGCTCGCACATGTTCATTCTGCCAAGCGGGGTCACAAGGACTAGATAATGCGCCGCCGCCTCATGGCGACAATCTGCTCGCAAAAATATCAGTGTCAGGTCAAACTTTATCGGCGGTGAACACGTTTGGTTTAGCTTGGTCGCATACGGAAACACGAGTGGGTCGCCGTTGGTCAAGGTTGAACACATGGTGTCCGACAGGTCATGGGTATCTCTCTCCTTTTCCCCTGAAAATGTCCTCACCATGCCGAGACAGAAAATCGAATTGGCTACGTACACGGTGTGAAGGCGGCCGGGTCTGACCATTCTTGTCCACCCAAGCGCTATCACCGACGAACAATATGGAAAACAAAAGGCCTCGAAGAACCTTCTTTCCTTGCATGGAATTGTCAAACGACGGGAAGTTGGAACCTTGCCGGCATGAGGAAGCGTATGTTCTCCCACTATGCAGCGCCGATCTAATTTTGGTTAGAGCGTGTCTACTCACCCGCCATTGAATTGAATACTAGACAACCAAGCAAACGTGCATCAAAACAGTTCAGGTTATTTACCGTCACCTCTGGTGCTTTTATTCCTTGACATTTGTAAATTACCCTACGATCGATGAGCAAGTCATATGATTCAGAATCACAAGGAGTTCCACTTCTCCCGTTACTGGCAGCGCTCCGTGTGAGTTTTAATTATGGCGATCTGCACTCTCTTGGTGTCTCATGCACATGGACCAGAATCCGGGACGTCGGTCTGCATGACACTACTCAGTGGCGCTCGACACCACTCAGACGCTATCAATCCAAAATAAATGCCGTTATTTCGCTTTATTCATACATAGTTGTTGACTAATTCAATGGCTCAACAACGTTGCATTCAACAACAGTCATCTTACTTATCAAGTCATATCACATATCTCGGTGGAGATGCCCTCTGCCGTTAGGCGCCATCTCACCATACAAAGTAACTCCTTGATCGCAGGGAAGAATATTGATCGTCTTGGGTTTTGGGCTTCTCATGCGCAGTCTGTCAACCGATCACGTACTCGTTTGTTCTTTGGGTCAATTGAATTTCTTTTACTTCTTAGCACACATGAAAGGGTATATCTAATCTAGGGGGATATACAATTGGTACACTTAATCCACAATGCAAGTGTCCCATTTGATGGTGTACATGGAGAGAAGATTGGGAAAGGGAGAGCATACGTAGAAATG
>JBBPSB010000757.1:0-11574 GCA_038093375.1 Xerocomus brunneocitrinus
TCACCCGCATACCCCACTCTCCCCTTCTTGTGGGTCATCCTCCACATCCTCACTGCCCGCATATCTACTCTTCCTATACTTGCGGGTCTCCCCATACCACTTCCCTTCACCCACATACCCCACTCTCTCCTTCTTGCGGGTCATCCTCCACATCTTCACTGCCCACATATCCACTCTTCCCCTACTTGCGGGTCTCTCCATACCACTTCCCTTCACCCGCATACCCCACTCTCCCCTTCTTGTGGGTCATCCTCCACATCCTCACTGCCCGCATATCTACTCTTCCTATACTTGCGGGTCTCCCCATACCACTTCCCTTCACCCACATACCCCACTCTCCCCTTCTTGCAGGTCCACCCTCACTTACATTCACCCCCTCTCAGTCTGCTTATGTAAGATCATTGCCTTATTTGGGTACAAGAACCCTACCTCTACCCTTACCTATTTACAAAAAACAGGTATAATATGGTATGGTCAAACAGACATCATTGCTTATGTAATCAATCACTATATATATTGCTTATGTAAGCATTCCTATTCTATTAAAATCTTCGTGACACCTTCCGCTGCTGTCCTTGTCCTTGTCCCCCAACCATGTCTGCACTCACATACTCTTCTTTCTCCTCCCATTCTCTTTCTACACGCTTCATACTCCCTCCTCCTGTCCCACCGCTCCCCATCTTCACGTCTGTACTCTCACTCAGGGGTCTTCGGTTGACGAATCCATTTTCTGCCAATAGCTCTGCACTCTTTTTCCCCATCAGATACTCCACCGCATCGTAGCCCCCATACTTTCCATCTTTCTTCAATCGCGACATCACGTTTTCATGTACAATCTTAAGATCTGACTCGTTCAGAGGCTGGACGTCCACTTTCCACAAAGCTGAGTTGAACGCCTTGTTCGTCCTTGCTCTCGCCAACCCAAGCCTGCATAACAGCAAAGACGTGATACCTTTCGCGCCTGTGTCCTCCATACGTTAGAACTTCTGACCGTACGTCCGTCGTTTGAAACTTACTATGTTTCGCAACCCATTTCCTGTTGTTCTTCTTCTCCTTTAGACGTTTTGATATCGTCGAGTCCTCGTCGAAAACGTTCATTATGTACAGTGTCACCGATCTCATGAACACCTGAGTGTCCTTGACACCTCTGCTTCGCGACTCTCGTGCCGTCCAATCCATATTTCGAATGAAGTTGGTATATTCAGATATGTTGCTTGGCCTCGATGACAGTTGTTCCATGCATGGCCAGACTTTCGGCAGAATCCCTGCACAGATGATCCCTGCTATCAACGCCAGATGATGCATAGGTTTCGATGCGTCGTACGCGTTCGCCGCAATAGTGTAGGCTTCCGTGATGTAAGCTTCGCCCCCTACGCCCTCGAAAGTTCCGTCCGAAATCTCTCGAGGAAGCACTGATTTGTGTAGCACTGAGTGGAACGACTTGAGTAGAACGGTGCTCGCAGACCATTCTCCGCGATTGTCCGTCGCGATGATGTTGTGGGACGTCCGTCGTGCGATCGCTGCGGGGGTGTGATCGTGAGCGCGGATGGCTGCCGACGTAGGTGGAGCTGTTGGATTCTTCGCCCCCAAGCTCATCCATACGTCGTGCGCAACGCGAGTGGGGGGAGCTCCACGACGACCTTGCACGGGTGGTGCTGACCATGGCACTTGTATTATTTTGAGCTTGTGGCATGCGGACACGAAGCCATCGCGTATCACGATATCGAGGTCTTTTCCTGTACAGCTGCCTTGACGACCAGCGAAGAGCGTGATCTCTCGAATGGCTGCACGGGCTACGTGGAGGAACTGCCCGTCGCTGATGAACGGAGGTTTGCGACGAGCGTTCGGTGCGTTGCAATGAGCGATCACGTCCTCTATGAACTTGGTGAGGCTGATCGCTGGTGGATGTGGCTCTTTGAGAGCCATGAGACCGTTGACAGGTTTGACGACTGCCTCGATGAGAGCTGGATGCGTCTCTGTGTCTAAGGAGAGTGGGTGATCTGATTTGAACCATAGGTTCAGTGCCTTCTTGCGTGATCTGGCGGCAACGGCGTCCATGCCGCCCTCCTCGATGATGGGAGTGAGTTCACGAAGTACGGCGTCCTTCACGAGGGTCCTCGCGTCGTTGATGAGGCTCTTGAGTGCGACCTCGGCAGCGTATCCCGCGAGATGACGGACGGGGTCTGATTCGTTGACGACCTTGTCGAGTCCAGGTATGAATTTCATGGCGATCTTGATCGTGAATGCTGCGAGATAACTCTGTTTGGGGACATATAATATAAGTATGTGTGTGTATAGCGCATTTGGTGGTGGTATCCAGATGCGCTCTATGGACGCACGTATAGCACATATGGTGGGGGTGTCCAAATGCGCTATACGGACGCACGGACGTCATAGTTCAAGGGTGGAAAGGTTACTAACCGAGTAGTGTGGTTTCCCATAGGTGATCTCTTGCGAGCGTTGCGACGCAGTCAACGGTACACGAGTGACAGGATGCACTGGCCACTTCTCACGACGTACGGTCACGAGTCCAGACGTGAGCGACCCCGCCTGAATGAAGGAATTCGACACGCATGGAAGTCCGTCGTTCACAAGCGACAGGCTCAGCCACGCCCGGTCCATGAGCGTCTTCGTCAGCACCCGCGCGCTTCCAGTGTGTGCGTAGTTCAGCGCACGTTCCAGCATCGAGATCGTCTCTAGCTCGAACGGATCCACGACGTATCCCTCCTTCAGGTTTGGCTCGTGCATCTTCCATATGTTCTCCATAAGGCATGTCAGGGGGTAGGTCGCACATTGGAAAAGTTCAGGAACGACCTGCAAACTTGCGTCAATAATAATGTCAAGGTCAATCATAATAGTAGGCGGAAACCTACGTCCTTGGCAAGTACCACACAAGCACCCTTGATTGGATTGAGGACCGTCGGATGTGACCACGACTTGATCAATGGCGTGATCACCTCCGAATAAATGACGCTAGTAGTAGGTACGCTGCGTCAGAGTTCGATCGTCCGTCGATCTCATGAAAAAACGCTCACTCTCCCCTCCGCTTCGTCTCGTGCAGGCGTTGTACGTCCAGGCGATACGTGTTCTCGAATCGCATGGTTTGCGGTTGCTTCCCCCCTGCGACCTTTTGTGCACAGCGAACGTGTGGGAGGTCCCCCCGACAACGTTCGAGAATTCTTCGCCAACGGTTCTTCGAAGGCAAGGTGGAGGCGAGACAGCCAGCCAGAGCGGAGGTCATGAGTCCCAGCTGAACCTCGTGGAACTTGGCAGCGTCACGGAGACGATGGGAGAGCGCATTGTATATTTGCGAGCAGATGACGAAAAGGAATGGAATCAGGTGTATGGGTAGCAGACCAGGCTCGGCTTGCTCGTCGTCTTCGTCATTGTCGCCGTCCTCAGAGTCCTCAGAGTCAGAGATGTTCTCCGATGATTCCGAATGTTCGCCGTCCGAATAAAGTCCTGGTTCGCGTGGTTGACCTCGATGGTGGGGGCGACGACGTCGACCATGTCCTCGTCCTCGTCCTCGTCCTCGTCCTCGTCGTCCTCGTCGTCCTCGTCCTCGTCTCTGTGGCTCTTGTGCAGGTGGCTCTCGCAACTTTGCATCTATGATGTTCATCCTTCGAGCGAACGATGTGATCACCCCGTCCGCCTGTACGTTGCCAAGGTTCTTCGTGAACGCGACCGGGTATACCGTATATTTGACGTCGTTCCGCACATGGCCGAAATCGTCCTCGTTGGTTTGGAAGAGCGTGTGAGCTTGAGACAAGTCCATGAGTGCGCCAGTGGCCTCAAACACGACAGGCTTCTGACGAAGGATGCGATAGCCGTCTTCGTCGTATGCGTGGAGCTCGTCCCCGAAGTCGTTTTCGAACGGGTATGTCCATAGGTCGATCGGTCTGCGAGTGTCCGGGTCGTGACAGTCGTAGGCGTTGGGATGTTTGGCTGCGACGTCTTCCCTTGGAAGCTCTACAGACTCCTGTACGTCGAGGAAGCTGCAAGTCGCGTGTGTTAAGCTAATCATCGGAGGGACAAAACGATTGAAAGTACTGACGTGATGTGGGACGCGAGAGAGAAAGCGAAATGTTTGATGTGCTCGTATCTATGATCCCTGTTCCAGGCCTCTTTTTCTTTGTTGGCATATCCTGGGACCAGGATGCGCTGGTTCTGTCCGTAGCGCATGGTGACAGCGACCGGGGTGTTGTCGAGAAGAAACCGGTCAGCCGTCCATGTCGGAGGAGCGTTGGCGACCCAGTCGTCCCACTCAGTGAGGAAGCGTTGGTGTATGGCATCTAGGTCGACGATGTGAAGATTGACGTCCCTGGTGGCCTCGCCAGGCCGATGACTGAAGGATGATGATCAATACGACGGATACGAAGGAACTGGGGGTCGCGCATTTGGTTAGACAACCCAGATGCGCTGTCCGGTCCCCAGGTGGCAGGAAGTGCGTGGTACTCACAAGATGTCCGTAGCTTCGTTGACGGAACGACGAGTGAGCAGTTCCGGGTATTCTTCACGGCAGGTGAAGTCGTTCAGACGCATGTCATGAAAGCTGCGGGCGAAAAACATGACGAGCATGAGGGCGTGCTTCGAGGACATGGCGCTTGTCTGATCTGGGAGACGAGGCCAGACGCCCGTCGCGTTGAAAGGATGATCTGGGACGAGCCATTCGTTGGGGACCATGGCGATCCAAACTTGTTCCTCTTTGCGTGTTCCGATCGACATCATGCGGCCGTGGTTGTCGAATGGAAGCCGAGTTGGCTTGCTGTCTGGCCAGAGACGCTGTATGCCGTTGAAATTGAGCTGGCAACGCCAGGTGTGGTCGACGTAGTCGTTGGGACGGACTGCGTCGAGACCGCGACGATCACCGACGTACAAGACGAGGTCTAGGAAGTTGGGACCGACTGCGGGGACGACGTCGGATTGTACGGGATCGATGATGTGACGATCGTCGATCTCAAGGCGATGACGACCGGAGAGGGTGCGAATGGCGCTCTTTGTGTCGTTGCGTTTCCAGATACGTCTGAGAGAGGAGAATGAGGTTGTGGTGATGGGGGCAGTATGGAAGAGGGCGATGTGGTCGTCGCTGTTGAGGTCTATGCCATGGGCGTATATGGCAGCCTCTATCTCGAGCTGGTGTGGGGCGTCGTTTGCGGAGAGACGTATGGGGACGTCGGTGGAGTCATAAGGGACGTCGTGGATGCCGTCGTCGACGAGGTCGTCGTCGACTTCGAGATCGAGCCTTGAAATCGGCGTGGATCAGCGATATGATAACGAGAGATGAAACGGATCTGATGAACTCACGCGATGAAGACTTCGTCACCGGTGTCAGACATGATGAATGGAATCGATGAGAACGAGGATGATGATGTACGGAATGTTTGTGAAAGTCAGAAGCAAGCCAGGAGAGACGGGGACTTGCCTGTGTGCGGACGACGCGGGGGCGATCGAGATCATAGTGCTAGTGGACGTAAGTGACAGGCGCGGAGTGGTAGAGAATGTATTGAACGAGTTCCCACGTACGGAGAAGCAATGTCGCTGACAATGAAAGTGAGCTAAAATGGTATGAAGCGTGAAATTAAGTCAATTGGACGGTTAGGGACCCTAGTGGCATGCCCATGGCCATGTAGCGGAGCTGGTGAGTGAACGGGGCCTTATGGAGACGGTAGAACGGATAGAACAAGTCGATATCGACTAACAAATACAAATGCACTAGTATGATAGTATCTGTTGAACGTAAGGGATGGTTAGATGAAGTGAATGAATGAATACGTACGACGTGAGCAAGCGAATTAGACGATGTATGCCAAAGATTCGTCCTCGACGGATAGAGTTTTGGAAGGGGAAGGTACGGCAGTGGAGTCGCCAGGCTTGTACGGCGGTGGTGTGGATGAATCCTTTGGACGAATGGGAGCTTTGAACGATGTGGACGAACTCTGTGCGGCGCCGGGAGGAGGGATTTTGGCTGTAGGACCCTTCTGGCGTTTTAACACGCGCTCTGTTGTGATGTGATGTGATGTGAATATATGAGACTTGTGTGTACTCACTCTGTGGAGGAGAGGTAGTAGACGTGATCTTCTGTGTGCGATTCTGTTCGACGACGTCTTTTCCGGAACCGGTTGAGGACATTGTGGGAGCACGGTCACGTTTGCGTGGTTTCTGAAGGGCACGGGCACGCTGTGGAGAGAGGACGATTTTGGTTGCGACGACGGGTGCTGTAGAGGAGGGCGATGTCTTCTGGATGGGGTCCAAGTTGACGTCCTTCAATGTAGTGAACGTTTCGATTGGATCTGCACCGTCGTAATGCATGGGCTCGTCGACGTCGTGGATTTCATCAATCTCTTTGAGGTTGTCGAGGGTGATGGTTTGGCGTGTGCGACGGACGACAGAAGCGCTACGTTGATGTGCTGTGCAGGAAGGGACGATTAGCGTAAGTTCCGAATGGAGAGAGAGAGAGACTGCGCATAGCGCATTTGGGTTAGGTTACGAATATGCCAAATAAACGCGTATAGGGCGCATTTTGACTACCCTACCAAATGCGCTATACGATGCACATAGAGACATTCTAAAACATACCTTGGACGGGGATATACGCCAATTGGTTGGGAGGAGGAGGGCCGTCTGAAACGAACTCGCCCTGTGAGTTGACAGGAAGGTCGTCCCATATGGTGTGGTCGACAAAGTCTGTGTTGATGGCCTGTGACTGGAAAATATGAAACGATACAATGGTCAGCGTGAGGGAGACTTTGGATCATAGTCACGACGCACCTCCTCACCCTCTTCGTCGGAATCGGACGGAGCAGGACCCTCATCCGGTGATCCTTCACCGTCCTCGTCCTCGTCGTCCTCGTCGTCGTCCTCGCCCCCGCCCCCATCCACCTCGTCTTCGTCCCCATCCACCTCGTCTTCGTCTTCGTCTTCGTCGTCTTCGTCCGCGTCCCCATCACCGTCCACGTCCTCGTCATTATCCACTTCCATGGCTTCATTCTCCGTGCTCTCCACGTTCAATTGCTCCTGCTCCTGCTCGGACTTGACGAACTTGAACTTCTCGACCCTCTCCTGGTGAGCCTTCAACCAATCCTGGTACATCTTCATGAGATCTTCCAGATGCTTGATCGATTGCCCTTTCGTCGGTATGTCGAGCAATTGGAGCATCTTCGGCGCTCCCATCAAGAAAAGGTCGTCTCCGGCATCGTCGTCGACTATGTCCGATCGGATGGCGATCCGCAAACGCTCCCTCGTGGCCAACGCCGCGGATGGGTCGAACGTCTTCATCCGGGTCTGCACGACGCGTTGTCGGTACGCATTGACGTTCAACGCCTGGACGCGCTCGGAGGGTAAGTAACGACGTTATGCGTCATCGTAATATACTACTCACCTTCACGAGAGCATGCAGTGCGGAAGCGACTTCCTCGTCCAGAGGCGGGTGGTCCCGCTCTTGCGCAGAGCCGGTCGGTTCATACCACGCGACGCGCAACCTTTGAATGCCGTTGATGGCCTTCTGCACGCCGCGCTGTTGGTCACCGAGGGATCTCTCACGGTCAAGACGAGCCAGCTCGTCCTCGATGACGTGCACCTCGATGACGTTGGTTGGTGCGACCACATAGATACCGTCAGCCCAAGTTAGGCAATCCTTTGGGGGAAGAGTCCCCTCGGACAAGACCAACCCTTGTCCGTCCTTTCTCCCTTGCGACGCCGACCCCAACAAATCCTTGAGCGTCGTCTGGACCATATCGACGGACCGGCCTGCATCCTTTGGCGTCATGTACCTACCGATCGCCTCTTGCACGCGCAAACGAATTGTCGCCGCACCACCACGTTCGTGACACAAGATCATCTCGTGTCGGTACGAGATGATTGCACCAGCCTCGGATATGGCCGCCGCCGCCAATGTGCGCATGACGCGAGGGAAGGATTTGGCGGGCAAGTTCTTCCACTCCCAAGTCGTCCAATCGACCAACGCAAGTCCGCGCTTTCCAACAATAGGCTTGTCCTTCGACACGCGCGACACCTTCTTCCACGTCTGGGAGAAGTTCGCGATCTTGCTAAAGTTCAACACGGGTGCGTCCTTCTCACGTCCGTCGTGCTTGCTGCTGGTTATGATGGCGTGGATTTCCTTCCATTCCTCGTGCCGCTCCAACAGTGCGACGTGCTTGGCCATCAACCTCTCGTGACGGACCCTCGCCCGCTCCTCCTTCGTGGCGTCGTCGTCGTCGTCGTTCCCCTCGTCGTCTTCGTCGCTCCCCACCCACCCACTGTCCTCGTCATCGTCTCCACCCGTCGTCGTCGTCGTCGTCGGAATCATCTTCGTCGTCGTCGGAATCGGTACGTTTCTTGTTCTTCTTTCCTCCCCCCGTGTCCTTCCCTTTCCCCTTCCCCTTGCCCTTTTCTTTCCCCTTGTCCTTCCCCTTGTCCTTTCCCTTCCCCTTGTCCTTATCCGCTGCCTTCCCCTTCGTCGTAGTCGTAGTCGTAGTCGTCTGTGTCGTAGTAGTCGTGTTGTTCTTTTTATTGGTAGCAATGCCAGCTGTGGCCGCCCGCGCCTTCCGAAGGTCTTTGAGTACGCGGCCCTCGTTGTTCACGCCGAACAGCGACAAGAGCTTCTTTTGAACCATGATTCGAGGAGGGGCGGATAGGTCCAGCAGTTGCTGTTCCATGTTCACGAACGACGCGTATTCGTTCCACACTATATACACGACCTGTATACTTTGTGAGCGTACGTGTCCACAACGAGTAAATAAATACGTACGCATCGGACGGTCCATGTACGATTGGATTCCTTGATGTCCCGGTGGCATTGAACCGACCTCACCATCGCTGCGCTCGCAGATCCGGGCGACCAGTATTTCCCGATAACGGAAACCATGTCGATCATTGGTTCCCACCAACGACAGTACTAAGAGAGAGAGAGAAAAATGTGAGTACGATATTCAATATACCCTGAATGACGTCGTATAGCGCATATGGACCGGTAGTCCAAATGCGCTATACCCGCACCATATACCGATGCACACATAGCGCATATGGACTACCAGTCCATATGCGCTATGCGACTATCCGTGCGATAACTACTCACCTCTTTCAGTGACTCTTCCACAACATCAAGGTGCTTCGTCATGTGTCCAAATACGCCTCGAGACATGAACGGCATCGCTCCGTACGACGTCTCCGGCTTGCTAATCAATAGCATCGCTCGCAATACCTTCACCTTCGCAACGCACCATCTCATCGTTTCAAGACTCTCCTTCTCCTCCTCGTCCACAACATCCTCCATCGTCGTGATCGTCGACAGTACCCTCGGCAACTCCTCGATGATCTCCCCGTAGTAGTCGTCCACCGCATCCTTCCACCGTTGCGACCGTTGGTTCCCAAATAACACATCAACTTCAGACAGCGGCCCCAGATGTTGCTCGAACGCGTTGTTCATGCATTGCCGGATCGCGTACACCGCTCCCCTCGCCCCTTTCATCCCGGACGCTGCTACCCTCATCTCCATGTACACTTCCCGAAGTTTCTTCCGCGCTTCCCTCCCCTTCTCGCTATCCCGGTCCTTTCCCATTTCGATCAGTCGATCAACCGTCTTTTCGTCCACCTCCAGCCTGTTGAAACATTCGCAAGTGTACTCTTCCATTTGTACAACCGTATGCGCAACTATCTGGTACGTCCGTCATCCCGTTATCAGTTCCGCGTTACGTTTCATTTCACTGTTCTCACTTACCCCTCCCCCGGTCCCCAGCATCGTCCCATGAAACCTATGCAACTTCATCAACGACGACCCGTCGAACATATGGATCCCCATCGGTTCCGCACGCTCCATGAACTCCCAGACATAGTCTTGCGACAACAGTTCCGCCCATTTCCGAGGCGCTCCCTTCACTCCCTGCTTCGGTTCCACGTCCCGGTACGTCTTCCCTCCTTCTTTCAACACACGGAACATGTTTAACAATCCCTCTTCCGGCGTCTGTCGGTATACGTGATCGCTCTCGTTTTCTGACAAATGGATCCCGAGTCGTCGATTGATTTGCGCTGCAAAAACACTTCGTCAGTCACTTTTCTTCGTTCTCATATTCCGACATTCAGTAGTATCACCCATTGGTCACTCACCTCCGTCATACAGTATAACCAGCCATTGCCCTCCAAGTCCAAGCGTCTCTTGAAGCCCGTCTCGCTTCGCTTTCCGTGAGTAGTTCTCTTTGTCGATCTCCATCGCAGTCACGTTCTCAGGGTCCTGCTGCTCAAGTGTTTGCCGTTCTCGCACCAGTTCCGCGTGCTCTTTCCTCAATACCTTCAACCACTCTTCCACAGCATGCAGTCGGTGTTGTCCTCCAGCGGCCTTCAACCGTTTCTTCCCTTTCGCCGATTCTTCCATCTCCAGCTTCGGAAGATCTCCTGCCGAATCCGTTCCGGGCATGTAACTCGTCGCGTACGTCCCCGCTTTGATTTCACTCGGCGTCACAACGAGCGGTATCGCTTTCGTCACAGAAAACCTATCCGCTCCCTTCGTCAGAAACGATTGCACCAACCGGCTTACCTGCGCCTTTTCCAACGGCCGGTCGTTCCAATTCCCGAACCGCAAGTCTCCTTTGTGCTCCATCAAATCCATCCGTGCGTATCCGATCACCGCCTTCCTCGCATTGTCGTCCAAGTTCATCTTGCTCGTCACTGATTCTTCAAGCTTCCCACTCCCGCTCGGTCGGTCGTCCAGCAACAACGTATCCCCGATCTTCGTTTTCTGTTCCTCATCATGTCAGTATCCCTCGTCCTCGTCTCCGCATCTCCTCCTACCTTCGTCCCAGTGCTCTGCTTCCCTCGTCAGTCTTCTTCATGCGTCCTATCATTGTTTGTGTCACTTACCTTCCCCGTCACTTTCGTTCCACCGGTATCTTTCTTTTTACCAACCATTTCGTCGTATCGTATCGTATCGTTCTTGTTTTGTTGCGTACTTGTTCTTATCGATCGTCGTCGCTCAATAAAAACGTGTTCACGCCCCTCCACATGACTTTCTACACTGCCCCGTTCCTAACCGACGCCAAATCCATCTGTCACGTCTTTCACTTCACATATCCGGTACGTATCAATTCCGTTATCACTTGTCATATATGGAATACCCCCTCACAACGCACATTGTATACTACATAGGGCGCATTTGGACTACCATACCATATGCGCTCTACTACGCTCGTTTAGACACTTTGTAGGGCGCATTTGGTCTACTATACCAAATGCGCTCTACGACATACGTTTAGTCATTTCACAGTGCCCATTTGGTCTACCACTACACTCGTTTAGACGTTTCACAGTGTTCGTTAGTCACATCACTCGTTATCTGCAATCCATTGTCTCATTTCGTACTTAGATCTTTCAGTACTTTGTTCGTTCGTTCACCTTACTCTACCTTCGCTCCATCGCACACTTCATACACTTCCCTACGTTCAATACACACACATATCCACTTCGTCCATACATTCTTACCTATGCATCTTATCGTTCATATACACACTCACCGTAATACACATGTCATCGCACAACAACGTCCATATATCAAAACTCGACTCACCGTGTTCACAACATACACAT
>JBBPSB010000758.1:0-11561 GCA_038093375.1 Xerocomus brunneocitrinus
CCTCCCGCTCACAATGTCCAGTGCCGAAGTCCCCCCGAACTTGACACCACACCCGCCGACCCCATCCCACACCCCAGCCCCTCCAGCGTCAATTCTGCAGGCGCACCTAGCGATGGCATCGGAAAACAGGCGAAACGTGTCAAACCAGCCTCAACCCCCTCATCCGGGCGCCTTCCCAGTACATACCCCAATGCCGATTGATGGCTTCCCACAGACCCACCTGCAACACAGCGCTCAGCTCTTCAACAACATGGACGGGACCTCAGCATCCCAATGGGAAACCGGAGTCCCAGAACCCAAACTCTTAGTACGACTCTTTGATATAAACCTAAACAGGGCGACCCCAGAAATGATCCAAACAGCCACTCACAACGTCCGAAGGGTGGTCTCTGGGATTGCGTACGAACTGCAGGATGCATCCGTCCCCCGGATTGCACCACCCTCCCGAGCCTCGGAAGCTACCATAGCGCCGACAACCTTCCTCCTCTATGGAATCTCCCCCTCGCTCAGAACCATCCTACTCAACACCAAAATCTGGGCTACGTCCGATGTCACCTTCGAGGTCTTTCAATTTGCACCAGAGTTCCCCACGTTCCTATTCGCGCTAGACGGCTTTGTCGACGCTGCCTCGCCTGAGGCCTATAATATTGTTAGACGGACCTGGAACACAGACAAGCTATACGACGAGTACACAAGCATAATCGTCCAAGACCCTACCTTCCCAGCAGATGCCCCACATAATGATCAAGCGCACTGGCTGGCTGCAACTTTCCACCAACTCCTCGACAGCCTCGAAGTGAAAACCCTCGAGATGAGGCTCGCTGGGAACATCCCTGCCCCTCGCTTCAACATTTTCGCAAAAATCCCAACGGAGTCCCCGAAAATTTGGCATGACCTACACAACCTCCTGGAGATGACTGTCTATGGAGACCCCCTCCATGGCACCGGAATCAGGGCCCCCCTCCGCGCCTGTTCCTATTGCCACTGCATCACCCATCCACGGGGACTATGCCCCTTCCCAAGGATTGAAGGTTGGCGAGGCCCTCCCTTGAACCCAACGCCGCCCCCTCCTCCTCCACCCCCCCAGGCAGGGAAACAACGTTGTAACAACAGATCCGCAGGCCGCAATTAGTGCACCACACAATACCCCCTACTGTGTATAAAAGGGTGACACGTCGTACATAACGCACTTACCGTATGCTCCACGATCCTGACTTCTCCGCCCTGGCGTCAAACACTAGAGACCTGACGCGCTGATACCCACCTTATCGTACCACAAATAACAACAATCCCCACTCTGAATCACGCAAAAACATTCTTTCCATGGGCCCCACCCTATATACCACCTTCCCTACATACACTAGCCCACTCTAATTTCGCAAGCACACTCCTTTCATGAGTCTCACCCTCTATACCACATTCCTTACCTACACTAACTACATCCCTCGAACCCGAATTCATAATGTTTACCCTTAAAAAGGTGCGCTAACAGCGTGACCACACCACCCACGAGGACGGACACTAACCAGACCATACGGAGGGACTGGGACCTGTACCTGTACCTACCAACCCGGTACGACACAGCGGGACTGCCATACCGACGACACCCACATTCCGTACGCCCAAATTTACTGACCGTACACGGGACAGGAAAGCGTCACGGGTCCTGCACAACAACGGCGGCCTATTTAGGCCAAGGGCTTCCGTGTCATTAGACCAAGTCAGCCATACGGAGAGGGCCCAGGTCCGTAACTCCCCCCTCCCAAAACCTGACATAAACCCTCCGCGAGCGACCGGGATATGTCCTCCTCCCCCACTTAGCGGTTAGGCGGTGGATGCGAGTAGAATTAACCACCACGTCATTATCCATCTCCTTGAACCCCCCATTTTATAGTCGTCATTCCGGTACTGGTGCAGAACTCCCGTTGGCAAGAGAGGGGAGTCAATGCACCACCGGGGCCCCCCTTGATGACCTCCAATGGGCGACGGAAGGTGGACCTGCCACACCAGGCATTACCGGCTCACAAGCCAACAGAAACAGCCAAAATCAATCTAGAGAGCACACACCCCTCGCATCCCAAACCCAATGCGACTACCCAAACACCCAACCCAGGCCCACCATCGAACCGCCTCCTAGAAATAACTTCTCCCAACCACACCACCCTGAACGACAAACTCAACCCCCCCAAACCTCGAATAAACAAGACAACCATGGAACCGAAAAAGGTAAAAACCGCTCGCGAGCCAACATCCTCATAGCCGCGCTAAACATGAAAGGACGATCCCATGCCACAACTAATGGTAGGAATCAAATATCAAAATGGACGGAGGTACACCGAGTATTACGACAAAAACAGATCAGTGTCCTATGTCTCCAAGAAACACACCTAGAAAACCACCACATCGATGACATCAAACAACTCTTTGGCAAACGTCTCACGCTACACAACTCGGCTAACACGATCAACCCAAGTGCGTCTGCCGGAGTAGCAATTGTCACCAACAATGAACGACTGTCGCCTGAAACTACGCTAGTAACAGAAATCATCCCGGGTAGAGCAATACTACTCACCATCACATGGCCAAACCAACCCACGCTCAAGATTCTGAATATCTACGCCCCGAATGCCCCACACGAACACCCAACCTTCTGGTTAGGGATCCAACACAAACTGACTGAACTACATATACCTAATGTAGATATCATACTGGGTGACTTTAACATAACAGAAGATCTCATGGACCGTGCGCCCGTGAGATATGACGACTACTCCGCAGTTGAAGCACTAAGAGACTTCCGCGAATCACAAAACGCACTCGACAGCTGGCGACACAGCAACCCCAACACACGCCAGTTCACCTTTATAAGTAATAACCACTCTTTATCAAGACTAGACTGTATATACACCAACCGATCGCTAGCAAACCGACTATCAGACTGGGAAACAACTGATACCGTCATTCTCTCAGACCACCGAATGGTGCTGGTACGATTGGCACCCCCCACTCTACCATTCATAGGCCCTGGGAGATGGACCATGCCCCTCACTCTACTCACTGACCCTGAAACAATCAAACAAATAACGGATCTGGGATGAACACTACAACTTGAACTGGAAACCACCAACCACAACGACACTGCACCACAAATACTCTGGCGCGACTTCAAACAACAAACAGCATCACTACTAAAAAAATCAGGTAAAAAACAACTAGCAAAGATGAGACGTAAAACAGCTGCACTCGAGAAAGACATACAGGAAACAGAACAACGAGATGACCTAGACGACAACCAAGACCAACAATCAAACGTAGCCTTGCTACGCCATGAGCTACAACACCTAAATCAGAAAATAAATCGCAATGCCAGAGCACGAGCCCAAGCCAAATGGTTTGAAAAAGGAGAAAAAATAAATAAATACTGGACCAATATGCACAAACCACGAAAGCCAAGAGACCCCATATATGCTCTACACAACCCGGTCACTAATAAAATTACAACAAAGTCCTCTGACATGGCCGACATTGTGTGCAGATACCATGATGAACTACAATCAAAGCTCCTAAAACACCCATCAGACCCTGAGCGACAAACTGCAATTGATGAAGTACTTCGAGAAATCCCAAACGACCAAAAATTCAACTCCCCGGAATCTGACCTACACAACCTAATAACGCAAGAGCAAGTTGTACAAGCCCTACTCACATCAAAAAACGGCACGGCAACAGGAACAGACGGCCTACCATATGAACTATGGAAAATTATCCATGATGAACACGTCCAACTTGAGAAAAAGAACACCCCCTCCTTCAACGTAATGAAATGCCTGACTGTAGTATACAATAACATACAAACACTCGGCACTGCAGAAGAGGCAAACTTTGCCGAGGGCTGGATGTGCCCCCTATACAAAAAGAAAGACCGCACAAAATCGAAAACTACCACCCTATCACCCTTCTAAACACAGACTATAAGATAATGACGAAAGCCATTGCGAATCAACTAGCAAAACATGCCTGCAGCTTACTACACCCCAACCAATCTGGTTTCGTCCGGACCCGCTCCATCTTTGATCCAATAAGATTAGCAGAAACAATGAGTTCGTATGCCGACTATATGGAAGAAAACAGCGCAATTGTCGCCCTTGACCAAGAGAAAGCCTATGACAAAATAGACCACCACTACCTGATCAAAACACTACACACATTCAACCTGCCCGATATCTTCATCAACACGGTAGCTGCCCTCTACAAACATGCCAAAACGTCAATAATAATAAATGGAGTCCGTAGTAAATCATACCTAGTAACATGCGGAGTTCGCCAAGGCGACCCCCTATCCTGTCTGCTTTTCGATCTAGCGATCGAACCACTAGCTGCCTCCATCCGAAACGCACAAAACATCACGGGATACCCCATACCACACACAAATAGAATAGTAAAAATCAACCTGTACACTGACGACACGACAGTATATCTCTCCTCGTCTGACAGATATACCGACCTTGGAAATATCCTGGCCAAATGGTGCATCGCATCCGGTGCCAAATTCAACCTAGAAAAAACAGAAATCATACCCATAGGAACAGAGGAACACCAGAACCGCCTCATACAAACACGACAGATCCACCCGGACGACCCCCCCCTTGCACCAGGGATCACAATAGCGAAAGATGGACACCCCACACGCATCTTAGGAGCCTGGATCGGAAACAATGTGGAACAAGCACAACCATGGTCACCAGTCCTAGATAAAATCAAAGAAACCCTAGATAGATGGACAACAGCAAAACCTACACTAGATGCCAAGCGACTGATAATACAGATGGTCGTTGGCGGAATGACCCAATTCCTGACAAAAGCGCAGGGCATGCCCCCCACGATTGCTAAGTCAACCACAACAATCATATGGAACTTCATTTGGGATGGCAAAAAAACCCCACCAGGCCTTAGCCTCCAACGACTAATGGCACCACGCCACAGCAGCGGAATAAACCTACTAAACATCAATACCAGGAACCAAGTGATTGAGCTGACCTGGCTATCTGAGTACCTCGACCGTTCAGAGAAACATCCATTGTGGACTTTCGTATTCGACACCATAATAAACTGCATCAACAAAGATGGCATCACCAACCAAAATGACATGCATACCTTCCTCACAACCCTTAGGCCGTCCGGCAGGACACAAAGAAACAACAAACAAGTACCTCGACCATTGACCGCACTTCTACAGGCCGCCAAAAAACATAACCTCACCTTTGCACCTAGAAAACTGTCCAAAGCCCTTAAGCAACAAATGCCTGCTTGGTTCCACATCGGTGTTCCCCCTCGCCTATACCACAAACAAAAAATAGCATGCCTGCGAACGACACACAAGGCGACGCAAATGAAAAACCTCATGAAAATATGTAAATGACTAAATGACGTCAATAGTGAGCACGTACCAGACACAAACTGCGAATGCAAAAACTGCAAACGAGACAGAACGAAGGGATGTAAAAATCCACACAAATGCGCACAGCAGGCCAAAGATATAACCGGCCTAAGTAACGATCTATACAACTTATATGAGCATCCTAAACGAGATGGCCTGACACTCACCCACCGACGGAAAGAAAAAAACAACAAAGCGATCGTAGCAAAAGGAGACGAAGTCACCTTTGACCCCACAATCACAGCCAGAAACTCGCTCAATGAATGTTTCCACGTCTTGAGCACAACACACTGCGAATCCTTAGAACCGGCATACCGATTAACCAACCCACGAAGAGAACAAGGACAAATGACGAACCCCACCCTAATATACACTGACGGCTGCTGCCTCCGGAATGGCAAACTAGACGCAACCTGTGGAAGCGGAATATGGTTCAGCGAAAACAACCCATTAAACCGAGCAATCTGGGTACCTGGAGCTCACCAATCAAACCAAACAGGCGAAATTGCAGCGATAGTTATCGCCCTCCAACTAACCGACCCAGCAACCCCCCTAACAATAATCTCAGACTCGCGCTATGCAATAGATGGACTCACAAAACACCTCGGACGATGGGAAGACCATGGCTGGGTTAACATTAGCAACACGGAATGGTTCAAAGCCGCAGCCTACCAACTGCGGCGACGAGTGGCCCCAACAAACTTTAAATGGACAAAAGGCCACAATGGCGACCTTGGCAACGAACAAGCTGATGCACTAGCCAAGCTAGGAGCGCAAAAAGAAAACCCTGATGAAATTGACTTAGCAGTACCAGAAAACTTCACCCTCCCAGGCATAAAGGTATTAACGCTCACCCAAAAAACGACATATCAAGCCATCCACACACGATCAGAAAAACCCTACACCAGGCAAACCTTAATAAACCTTGATGTCACCAGATACGCTATCAAAGACCTCACCGGTCACCTCGAAACGGACACCTCAATATGGAACCACCTCTGACACCAGGATATCCGTAGACCAATACAAAACTTCCTCTATAAAGCCATGTCTGGCTCCTTACGAATCAGCGACTTCTGGTCGAAAATCCCCACCTACGAACACCGCGCTACTTGTCCTCACTGTCAAGACACCCCAGAATCCTTTGAACACATAATGACTGAGTGTACTCACCCCACTACCCGAACAATATGGAACCTGGTCCAGCAAAAATGGCCCGATGGCAAAGATCTCTGGCAACCCATCCACCACGGCCACATCCTGGGTTGTGGGAACATCCAACACGAAACTGACCAAGACGACAACACCGCTGCAAAAAAGAAAGGAATAACAAGATTGAAACGAATCCTAATCTCAGAATCTGCCTACCTCATATGGACGCTACAATGTGAACGAGTCATAGGAGGCCACACCCACTCCAAATCGGCAACAGCCACAAAATGGTTAAATGCCATTACGACGCGACTGAACATAGACAGACGACTAGCGGTATCAAACAGGAAACACAACAGCAAAAACAAAGTCAAACATACCTGGACACGAATACTCGACAAACCAGAAACCCTCCCCGAAAACTGGGCCACCAACTTAGAGGTTTTAGTGGGTATTACCCTGTCCAGGCCCCCTGTTGTACCGGGGACACCGGACAGGTCATGGAGCCCCACACCCCCTATGGAAGTAGGGCGTGCGTAAGAGCATTTTTCCTCGGACCGACTAGCCTCGGCTAGTCACCTTAGTGTATCATGTAGGGCTAGCTTTGTCAGTCGCTACATAATAATTGCACTTGTCCAAAAAAAAAAAAAAAAGATGCAGCCTTTGGGGCCGACACGTCATTCAAAGGCAAAGGAAAGGGAAACAAAGGTTCGGTGGCAGCTGCTATAACTGTGGTTGGCCAGGCCATAAGACCCACAATTGCTGGGAGGAAGGCGGTGGAAAAGCTGGTCAGGCGCCGAAAACCTGGAAGTCACACAGGAAGAAACCTAAAGACGATAAGAATAAATCAAAATTGTCAGTGAATGCGGCTACAACAGACGAACCTGACAGCACTTGGTTTACTACATTTGACAGTGAACCATCTGCCATCGATACTGTTGACGTGTTCCTCGCTAGGAATAAAATCCCAGAACTCTATGACAGTGGTGCCTCACAACACCTTTCCCCATATCGTGAACATTTTCTTAACTTCATGTCAATCCCACCCAAACCTATTCGGAGTGCAGATAATGGAACATTCGATGCAGTTGGACATGGAGACTTGCCCATCTATCTCCACAATAGAGATTCTCGGTCGCGACTACTTTTGAAGGACGTGCTCTATGTGCCAAGTATGCGAGTGACGCTTGTGTCTATCAGCCGTCTTATGGAGACAGGCTATCGTGCAGTCTTTGACAGTGGAGTGTGCCAAATCTTCGATGCCAAGCAATCTCTCATAGGCTGGGTTGAAGTCGCAAATGGTCTTTACAAAACGAGGAATGACTATTCAGTAACTGCAGTGACTGCGAGAGGAGACAGGCCACTCACCATGGAAGAGCTACATGCTCGTTGGTCCCATATTGGAGTGGGGACAATCCGTGACATGCTGGCAAAAGGAACGATCACAGGTGTGACGCTGGACCCAAGCCATACCACTATGGGTCAATGTGTTTCTTGCGAGTACGGAAAGGCAATCCGAAAACCTCTTGAGAAGGTTTGTGAACCCAGTTGCTCAGAGAATCTCGGTGATGAAGTACACACCGATGTCTGGGGACCTTCACCTGTCCAAACCCCTGGGAAACAAACCTATTATAGCTCATTCACCAACGATCACATGCACTACACACGTGTCAACCTCATGGCTGCTAAATCGGACACGTTCCAAGCTTACAAAGAATTCGAATCCTGGCTAAATACGCAACATGGAGCATCTGTCAAACGGCTCTGCTCCGATCGTGGGGGGGAGTATGTATCTGTCTGATGAATTCACACGTCATTTGAAATCTAACAGTACAGAGCGGAAACTCACCACCCATGACACGCCTGAACACAACGGGGTTGCAGAATGCCTCAATTGAACTCTCGTCAAATGTGTGCATACCATGTTGCATGCCAGCAGTTTGCCGAAGAACCTGTGGGGGGAGGCACTCCTACACGTCGTCTGGGACAAGAACAGGTCAGCTACTAGGGCACTAGATGGGAAAACACCATATGAAATGTTGTATGGGAAGAAGCCCGACCTGCGCGATTTACCACCCTAGGGCGCAAAGTGCTGGGTTCTTGACCAGTCCGGTTCCAAACTTGATGACCATGCCAGGAAAGGTCATTGGATAGGCTTCGATGCTGAGTCTACAGCTCATCATGTCTACTTACCGTATCGGTGTGTCGTGGTTGTTGAACGCAATGTCACCTTTCAAAAGCTTGACAGGATGACACACATCCGACTCAAAACTATGGTTGATCAGCCTAAACCTGACTTCGAATCCACTAAATTGGATACCGCACCTGTTTTGACACCTACTCCAACCCCCGCTCCGAAAGATCCTGAGTTGTGACGCTCAGCTCGCCAGCGAAAGGACTCACCATATGTTGAGTTGTTGAAGGCCGGAGTTGGGACGTGCGATGGTCGCAAGGGTGGCACACTTTTACCAAAAGGAATTCAGGCAGCGGTGGTGAAGGGTGTAGAGGGAGAAAGTGCTTCATCGGCGTGGGAACTTGATGATGAAAACACGGTGTTCTCACTACTTGCAGGAACCAGGGAGACTGAGGGTCTAGAACCAACAACAGTTGATGAAGCGAAGACATGGCCGGATTGGCCACAGTGGGAAGAGGTCATTAACACCAAATCGAAGAGTCTTGCTGATGCACATACCTGGAATGTGGTTGAACGTCCTAGTAAGGACACGAATGTCGTCAGTTGCAAATGAGTTCAAGATAAAGAAAAATGTGGCAGGGGAGATCGACAAGTATAAAGTGCGGCATGTTGCATGTGGCTTTACCCAACAGTATGGTGTCGATTATAACAGAACTTACGCACCAGTTGCTCATCTCACCTCCCTTCACTTGATCTTGGCCATCGTGGCTCACCACAACTGGGACATTGACATTTTCAACTTCCATAGCGTGTTTCTGAACGGGAAATTAGATGAAAATGAAGTGATCTTCATGGAACTCCCACCCAGTTACGATAAGCAGGGACATGATCTTGTTGCCCGTCTTTGCGTTTCCATCTACAGTTCTAAACAAGGCACGCTGAAATGGTATCAGCAGCTGTGGAGTACACTCAAGGACCTGGGCTTCGTACGTATGGAGGCTGACTGGGGAGTGTAAATTGCGACTATCGCAGAACACATTTTGATCCTTGCGTCGCATATTGATGATTGTATAGTCACCGGGGATTCTGCTTCTCTCATCAAGGCGTTCAAAGACGAGATTGGGACTTGTTTTCGGATTACTGACCTGGGTCCAATCAGTTGGCTGTTAGGAATGAAGGTCACCCACAATCGAACAGCATGCACCATTTCCTTGTCCTAGGAACCCAACGTCAATGCTATCCTTGTGAAGTATAATTTTTCCGATGTCAAACTGGTCTCTATCCCTCTCGATCCTCATATCCAGTTGTCCGAAAAGCAGGCGCTGAAAACGACAAGTGAGGTTGCACGGATGCACAACATTCTGTATCGACAGGCAGTTGGGTCGCTGATCCACCTCGCAAGTGGAACTCGCCCGGATATTGCATTTGCTGTTACGCTTGGTGGGAGGGCAGCAAGTGTAGCCTCTGTGAGGGGACGAAGGTTCAAAGGACGTTCAAGGGGGTTTCCACTTGGAACGTGAAGAGATGGTTGAGGGGGTTTCCACTCGACGGGTTCAAGGTTTCAAGGACAAGACACTCATTCAAAGCACAGGCGTAGGCTTTCAAGGGAGTCAAGGGACGAGGGAAGTTCAAAGGGGCTAGATTCATGTACAAGGTATCAAGTACAGAGGATGTTATGAACGGTACTCTTTTCACATCTTATCTCATCTTTCATCTTATCTTTTGATCTTATCTCTCATTAGTAACTCATGATGACTCACACTGGAGTCACATTGAGTCACTATGATGTGAGCACACGTTGAGTCATTCACCGTCACAGCCTTCTATTCATATCCGTGCTGTGCCGGGTAACTATTCTCCCTATCATGATAAAGGACCTTATCCCTACCCTTGACCCTTGATTCCTCGGAATCCGGTTCATCGGATCTCAAGAAGCGCACAGCCTAGCATGGCCTCCAAGGCACTGATGCTGCGGTTGCTGCGGATACCGGTGCAAACCTGTGTCACACAGCCATGATGACTCGTCCCTAGTCATAGTGACTCGTCAGGGTATAGGGTTACTATATTTACGATACGATCGGACAGATCAGTACAAACAGATGTACATACCATGGTAGTATATAAAGGCCCAAGAGCTGACCAGAGAACTCCAGTCAAGTTCTCTTGGATTATCCCCTCGAAACTTGACCCATCCCCTCTCCTCTCTTTTGAGCTCTCGAGGACTATCTCCTAACCGGGGCTGGTTATTAGAGTTGCTCCAGAGGAGATCTAAGCTAAAGAGACAAGACAAGTATCGAGGGTATATATACTGTCCTAATGGTTTAGGGCAGGTGTGGGAGATACAAAATCGAGTCATAAAGTGTCACCGTGTGATGAGAATAGTGTTTTAAAGTCCGGTCCGGTCCAGTTTTCCATCTGAATCCAAGGCAACCGGACTGAAACCGGTTTTCTGAATCCTTGAATCTGATGCAACCGGACTGAAACTGATAGCAACCGGTCCTGAACGGTCCACCTATCGGTTGCCAACCGGTTGCAGCCGGTCCATTGAACAACCAGTTTTTTAACCCCTAAAACATCGGATTCATGTCAAGACTCACAAATCCGATGTCAATCCAATGCGAATCCGATATTTTAGAGGTTATAATATTTTATCCAGGTGAGTTTCCACACCTACATATCCGCTTATATGCTATATGTCATATTTAGGTGCTTTCTAGTGTTAAATAAACATACTTTATCCATGAAAACATCGGATTCATGTCCGGATTCACTCAGGATTGAGTCAGGATTGACCAATCCGGGTTAGTAAAAGTGTATCCACCAGTCTTTCAAAAGACC
>JBBPSB010000759.1:0-11560 GCA_038093375.1 Xerocomus brunneocitrinus
TAGAGTTTCGTGATAAACTGGAGCGACCATGGCAGGATTCAGACTATTGGATAACGTGCGGCGTACCTCTGAGTTGGAGGGGTCACTGGCCTGCCTATCGCCAAGTACTACTCGACCCCAAGCACCTGGTCCGAACTATACAACCACCGTGGACGAGATTGATGTTGTGGGTTTGAATGATGTCCACGAGTGACAACGCGGTGCGGGTATCCAATTCGTATGATCGCTAGGGCTATCCTGGGGGTGTAGAACTAAGAATTCATAAAAGACAGCAGGTGTGAGGTGTCGACCCCTGCGCATGACGGTGCTAGAACCTTTTAGCAGACTCGTGCTGGACTTTCTGCCAGACTAACCCCAAACTGTTGAACCAGAATGTTCATAGTATTGATACCGAGACTTTCTGAATTTGACGTACTACTCGAACGTCACCAACGATCGAATGTCGAGTGCACAACCACCAATATCTGGCTCTCCTCCAGCTGACGTTCATCCCAAATCTCGACGCCCTACTCCTTCACCCCTCGCCATATTCGAGTCTTTCCCATCCCACTTGCCATCAGTACACGTACCAATTGAGACGGGTCCACTGAAAACGTTGGGTGCCTTCCTCATTGATTCATCCCCATCCCAGGTCGAAATGGCATCCTAGGCTAGCCCCAGCGATCATACGAATTGGACGCCCACACCGCGTTGTCACTCGTGGACATCATTCAAACCCACAAGATCAATCTCGTCCACGGTGGTTGTATAGTTCGGACCAGGTGCTTGGGGTCGAATAGTACTTGGCGATAGGCAGGTTAGTGACCCCTCCAACTCAGAGGTACGCCGCACGTTATCTAATAGTCTGAATCCTGGGCCATAGTCGCTCCAGTTTATCACGAAACTCTATCGGCAAGCCAAGACATGTAATTCGACGGTACCATTTTTCTCCGTTGAGGCATCATCGCACAAAAAGCAGAGCAGATCTGTTCTCGCTCTTGCACATCACAAACGTCCCCCTCGCGCAGCCTTCCTAACCATACCTCTTGCTCTCTGCCACACTGACCTCACCATCCGCGCACGCAGTGTCTCCTCCCGCCACTCGCACGACCTGCAAGTGCATGATCCCCGCCAGATGACGCGGGGCTTGGCGGATGACGACGATCGGCCGGCGACACTTCGCCCGTGGTGTATACACGAGTTGGATGCATCACTCGCTTGGCGGACACTATGCCCGCGCAACACGATCTTTGGACGAGGACGAGGACGAGACTGAGGACCCATATGGCCAACCCCGATGCCTCAACGAGTGCGTCTCCAGTGGGATGGATCAAGCCTGTCCCATGTTCTTATGTAATATGCAATTGAAGTGACGGTGAATGGGTGGTGAGATCGCTTTGTGTGCGGGCGAGGGCCAGAGCAGGAGCGAAGTGGACAAATCGGTGTCGTCGCCGTACGAGTGGTGGTTGGAGTACGGGGGTGGGCAGAAGAGCACTTGTTGCGGGGGAGGATACCCATGCGACGGGCGATCTAGCAAAGGAGTTCGCCAATAAAGATGGTCTCCTCCCATCCTCCGTCTGCGAGTCGTTCTGGGTCGACCTCGCCAAGTACTATGTCGTCTGGATTGGACGATGTGCCGCCCCGAAGGATGTCACACTCGAGTACGCCGAGGAGAACGAGCATTGCGCGTGATTTCGCATTTCTTGTGCGAGACTGTCTGATGGCGAGTGGGATGTGGAAGACGCGCTTCAATGATGGACTCTAATACGACGAGGATGGAGTAAGTTCGTCGACAGAAAATGGTATCTGGAGGGCGTCGAGGAGGGCATTGAGATTTGGGACGAACGTTCGGCTGGAGAGAGGGTGGCTGTGTATTCATCTCTCACCGCGATGGCGACGTTCGAGTACGTCGAATTTCCTGCCGACGCGATTCGACTCAAACAGACGACCTGCGAGCCAGCGACAAAGATTAGCACAGAACTGCCAGCAGAGACTCAGAAACAGCCAAATGAGCCAAAGTCGACGCTCGCACTCGTCCCGCAGATGTTGCTCAATGTACCGGCGTCGGTCATCTCTCCAAATCCACGCCAACAACCCCACGCTCTCCTCTCCACGCGAGACCCGCTTTCAGTGCCTATAATGACCGCCAACTTTCGTCGCTTTATTTCCAAGGTTGGACCCGTCTTTTGGCTGCAGGACCGTATCGAGGAGATCATCCTCTGGAAAAAGGGTTGGAAGCGCACCACCGTCTGGATTGCTGCCTATGCCTTTTTCTGTCTGTTCTCTTTTCTCTCGCCTGTACTAGTGTTCACCTCGTCCAGGTTACTTTCCGAGAATGGCCCTGTTGATCCCTCACCTCGTGTTGCTTGGTCTCATGCTCTACTATCATCCTGATCCAGGTGTGCCTCCAGTCCAGATCAATGTCGGCGAAGGCGCCGTCGACTGGCAGGCCAATGTACAGGCCATCCAGAATCTCATGGGTGCCTTGTGAGTACCATTCACCCAATCCACCTACCATCTCATCCCATCGACCAGTTCAGACGCACACGACGCCATCGTCCCCCTCCTCCCCTTTCTCCTCCCACCACAACAATCTTCCCCACCTCCATCCCCACCCAAATTGCATTCCATGTTCTCCCCTACGCCATCACAAGACCCGATCTCCAAGCCTTCTCGACCCACCCCCGATGCTTTACGTCCCGCTACAGAATCCTCCCAACCCCACCACCCGCTCCTCATCGCCACCCTCCTTTCCTTCCTCCTCCTCCTCCCACTCCTTATGACCGAGCTCCCACTCCGCCTCCTTTTCTTCCTCACAGGCGCGGGCACCGTCGCCGCCCTCCACCCACGCATCCGCAGCCCCCTATCCAACATCATCCTCCCCGCCCTCTCAGGTACTGGCCCAGGCCTCTCTTTCACACTCTCCATCATCCCCCCTAGCCTCCTACGCCTCCCCTTTCTCCGCCTCTCACCCCCACGCACGCATACATTCACGTTTACGCTCACCCTCGCACCGCGCGACGTCTACCTCTTTTTCCGGCGCCTCGTCGATGACGACAGGCTCGACGACCCCGTGTGGCGGGCCCCGCTGGCACAGGTCGAGCTGTGGGAGAACGAACGGTGGGTACGCGATACGGCAGAGACCAAGCGGCGCAAATCAGTCGTGGTCTCGTTTGCGCGCGACGGCGAGGAAGAGGGTGCAAGACAGGAGCAAGGCCCATTCTCGTCGATGGGAACAGCAAGTGGGTTTACCGATGGGGCAAAAGCGACGGGGTCAGCGATAGGGGCGGGTGGGACATGGTCCAAGGCGAATCTACGACCCAACGAACGCGTAGGCTGGACGAGGGGCAGAGATGGGTGGAGCGGTGTCGGCGGTCAAGTGAGGTGCGTGTCACGTGGCTTGGATCGAGCGTCGACTTAGCTTCCCCTCCCTCTGCTTTTTTGTAGCAGCAACCTGACGTTTTCGCTCTCGCCTGGGTGGGCGTTTATAGAGACCGAGAGCTGGCGACCGGATCTGGTCGCGTCGTGGGCTGTGGCGGAGGACGCGTCCAAGGAGTCTAGTGAGCCTGGTACTGGTGTGCGTACGAGCGTATGTGAGGGGGCGGACCAAGGCACGTTTTGCGAGGCTCGCATTCGCGTATGACTGACATTTGGCGTCCTACTAGATGGCTGGACGTACACGACGGACACGTGGACGCATCCCCGACCGGACAGTCGGCCAAGCGATGGATGGGTTACGCGTCGACGGCGATGGGTACGACGCGTGTATTTCAAGGGAGATGCCTGATCTTGTATTTTTTTGGTCGAAAGTGAATTGCATCTTGTCTTGCGTCTTAGCTCCCCAACGTGTAAAGGAGGGATGGATTCAAGTCATGTTTTGGGTCATATAGGAAACGCGCTTTTTGGATCTTTCAGATCGTGACCATGACATGGCCATAAAATTCCTGATCACAGATGGGTGTGTAGGCAGACGTTCAGGATTCGGCGTCCAACTTTGACCTAGGAATTGTTCTCAAAACGAATGAAGCAGGCACTGATCCTTACAAGAGTCGTCCACTGGCCATCGTGACAAGGCAAGAAAGGCGTTACAAACAGCAAGACTAGGACAAACAGCATCGTCCCCCGACAAATCCCTCGATAAACACTCAATGCCTAGGTATCTGCTCTATGAAAAAAGACGGGCCTCAGCAACGTCGTCGTTGTGTTCGCTAAAAGGATCGCGTCAATAAGCACTTGTCCACACCCATGGACATCACGCCGCCGTCGGAGATAATACTTACTATCAGCATCTAGTATGCGTTTGTCGGTGTGCTCGCCTAAAGGCCAAGTCCTTTAGCCACGGAGGTGGGATCATTCCCGCAACGTTTATCGCCCCGACGCCTCACCGTTCAAGATAGAGACGCCATCAGCCTAGTTATCAGACACATCAAAGCTGGCTTCCGCCAATACGAGGTTCGGCACAGAGAAGCACAGAAAACGAGCAGGCTGGACACACACTCGTCAACGGGCATAAATGAAAAAGGTAAGGAAATATACGAGCTTGGACAACATGTGGTGGAATCAGTGTGATGTGACCCGGGCAACCCGCATGAATTATATGCAGACCGTACTGTGTCGAAGGATCATATTGCATGATGCCACAAACGAAACGGGTGCCCGGTGAGCAAGGCGTTTACCAGTGGCGCCACTCCAAAAGGCTCTCCTCATCGCAGTGTGCATGGTCGATCCCATCGCCAAATTTTCCTCCTACGTCGGAAAGTTGGTAAGCACTACCACAACTGCCATACTGGTGAAGCGAATATCACCTTGTACTCGAGGCGTGGAGTCTTCACCCGAAACCCTCGCCCTCTGTGCACCGTTGGAGCGTCAAAAGAGTACGGCAAGCATGCCTACGTAGCCGTTCTCGAGGCTTGCCAAAACTTGTTTGGATGGTCAAGCGAACAGGCGGCCGATCAGGTGTTGGAAGTAGTAGAAGAAGAGAAAGATACACCCGGTGGGTTTGAACCTGGCACTCATCTCTGTACTTTCAAGATATGCCCCGCGCGGCCGAGAGGTGAGCCGGGTTGTTGAGCGTATTGGCGCGTCCATTGTTAACTGGATGAGTTCCCCGGGGGGCGCGTCGTATGGGACATCCGCCGGGGTTGCAACGTTGAATAGCTGTATGCAATACGCATGTTGTTGGTGTCAGTCCCAAAACTGGCATGCAATCGATTCTAAGCCAGAGTTCCTAAAGCCGGCATCTTGCAGACTGAGTCTCTTTGCATACCACGAAGGGCCGACAAAGGGGATAAACAACCGCGCAAACGATAAATTCAATGGCAATAACACGATCAGACCGGATGAGCTACCCGCATCTGACAATGGTACTACCGAGGACACAAGACACAATTCCCGCCATTCCACCTCACACGATACACGCCTCCTTACTAAACATACACAAGACGGGGGAAACAAAACAGGACGAAAACATAGTGGTTCAAATTTGTGCTGAAGCGCCAATTGGACGCTCAGCATTTAGTGCTTGCAGTCACCGCAGCTGCAGTTGCAACTGGATCGAGCAACATACAACACAAGCGATCAACGAACGGGTTAACTGGCAAACAAGGATCGTACGCACGTAGAGTTGCACTTGCAAGAGTCGCTGCCCTGGCAGCAAGCCTCGTTGACGGGGATGGAGATGATCTGCAGTGTACCCCGACCAAATCGTTAGCCAGCGCATCGTCGAGAGCACGGAAGGAAACCATCACTGACGCTCTGCATGATGCTGGTACGCGAGGATGATAGAACGAGTTATTTGCGATGTGAATAGACTGGTGAGGAGCGTCCCAGGATGAAGAGGGGATTATATACCTCTCGAGGACCCCTGTTTAATGTTGTTTGCGCCTTGCAGGGTGATATCTCGACGGGATATTCGGGGTATCAGGAGAGTGGCTGCTGTGAGGTATTCCCGCGCTCACAGCCGTCAACAAATAAGTTTCGCATTTCTTGTTCCGTCAGGTGACCCCAGTGAGCCGAAAATGGGAGGTTGGGCCCAGAGAGATGAGGACAACCATACAGCAACTTCCCCGCTTCAATGTTCCCAGTCAAGAGACAGCTAAAATAATAAAATAAAATAATCGAGGAGGCGAATACAGCAATACACCGAATGGGGGTTGCCGATTGATCTCGCGGACGTGGGGTGGCTGGATCGATAACGAGCTCTCTGTCCTTGTTGAGATGTTCCGCCACATACATCGTCCCTTGTGTGACAGCGCACAGGACCATACCTGTCCAACAAGGATCAGATAACAAGGGTCCACAGAACACCCCGCCACCTTCAGCCATCCATAGATGAGACCTGATTTCGGGGGACCGCACAGTTGAAAATTGATAAGCACTGCCTCGCAGAAATGAGAGGTAGCGAGGGCACGAGCGGCGAACTGCGACCATCCGTAAGGCCCACGTCATCAGCATCCAGGGAGTCTGCTATCATGCGAAACTCGAAACTCGTTCTCTTGGTACGGTTCAACCATAAATGCGCGCAGCGCTCGCCGCCGCACAACCGCGTGCATGATCGAATCGGGTGGTGATTTCTCATCTAGTCATTTTGAATCTCGCGGAACATGCCTAAGTTCAATCCTGTTTTAGTAGTCATCAGATATATAATGTCCGAAAGATATCACCTGATGCATGTGTACGAAAACACCCTGACCAAGACAACCAGTGGGCAGTCGGCCGATCAGATATTCCGCAAGTGCAGCGTTCCTGAGAGCGGGGCCACCGGTGGAAGAATAGAGACATCCCCAAGTGGTCCATGGCGACGACAAATGTGCGCAGATTCCATTTTCGTCGTGCTTGAGCAGGTGACTTGGCGTTATTTGGATGGTTGATTGATGGTTGGGATGAAAACTACAAGGCGACGTACGTGTGAACATCACAGGATGTCGAGAAGAATTATGATCGCAGGTCAACATCATGGCCGTCAGAGAGCCAGATTCCCAACACGTCTGGCCAACGAGCATCACACCTTGCATCCCCGATCCGATCCGTACATATTTCGAACTCGAATCACCCGCAGCAGAGTGGTAGAGGCTCAAGTCGAGACAGGTCGAGGGCATCGATGTTCCGGAAGACATGTCCATGCAGTACGATTCACGTACGGCAACGAGCAGTGAACAGGGCTATCTCCAGTGCGTCGGAACTTGAACTAACCATGGGGGTGAATGCCTTTCTCGAATCGCAGGGTAAGCCCAAGTCATATTTGCCGCCCATACCATGTATGTTATGCATCGCTCTACGCAGGTGGCGGCCAAGTATCCCAGAGGAAGGAGCTGGAAGGAACAGGCCTGGAAAGGAACGCCGCATGACACCGTTGGGAACCACCAAACCACTAGACAGATCCAGTCAATGAGAGTGACATTTGCATGCTGGGTCCAGGGCGTAAGGGTTTCTTGTACGAAACAGCATAGTGGTAAGCATCGGGAGAACATCGGGGACCATGGAAGAAGCTAAGTGCAACGAGTGGGCACTGGAGCAAGGTAAACATTCTTCCCCCCAGAACGATAGCATCTACTTCACAGTTTGGCTGTCGTCCCAGGTGCCAACGATGCTCTAAAATGACGAGGGACGTTCCAAGTCAAGCCACTGCATCATGTGTGCTGGTGTTCCGGAAGACGTGTTCATGGGATACGATCCATGTACCGCATCGACGACAGGCAACTGCAACGGCTGCTATGTTTCTTCCAGGGTAGAGATTGAAACGTTGTCGCGATGCGATAGACACCTAGGTTGCATCACAGTATAAGAGCCATTTTGCCATCCAGAGGTCCATACTGATGTGCACCATCCATCGTTCGCGGCATACAATGGGGCTAGCATTCCGGAGGAAGAGAAAAAACCTGGAAGGAACCGGTATGAAGAAGGAAAAACTGCGTGATTATGCGAGGTTCACCGTTATATGTGTTTGATCACTTGGGTACCCTCACAGTCGTCGTCCACGAGGTGACCGGTGACCGGTGACCATGCATCAAGCTTCCATTCGCTATGTCAAAGGACGTCGTCCATTGGAATAGGCCATGATGACGCACGATGCAGTTGGATTTCTCAGCGACTGAGCATGTCAAGAGCGAACGAAAACAGTCAAAATGATTTTAAAAAATCCCAAAAATCAAGGTAAATGAGCTGTGGACAAATACGTGATGAACTTACGAGGGCAGAACCTGTTCTAGCCAGGACGTTGGCCTGGCCATTCCAGCATAGGATCAAAAGAATGGGGCAAGCGTTGGAGATTTGTTGCTATCGACCGGTAGGGTACCCTCGGGCTCACGACCCTGTCACGACTCTGCATTTAGGTTTACTACCAAAAGAAATAATGCGTAACCATGATGCCATCTCGCTGATAAATTGAGTGTCAACGACTTAGCCTGTACAATGAATTACAATATCTTAGCACACACCTTACATACGAGAAGCAAATGACGATGATCCCCAGTCTTGAAGCGACGCACAACCAGTTGTATAATTCCTGCTGTTTTCAAACAATTGTCGACCACTTCCGCACTTCGAAACTGCGCTTCGGAAGAAAACAACTTCAACATTACGAAATATGAAGAGAAAGTCTAGTAGTAAGTAAGTAGATCAACCAAGTAAACAACACCAAACACCTGCCTGAGCAGTAGATCAGCAGCTGTCGCCATGACATGTCCTAAGTACTTACCATGAACAAGTACTGTGCGTATTTTTTGATCCATTTCGGTGACACTGTGGTTAACTAACCGTGTAGATGACATTGAACCAGAACAACGGCGGCAGTTCTTCCTGCAAATGTGGTGATGCGTACGTTGTTTATTGCGAAAATCTTACGAGCAGTCTAGGTTGCTATTGACTCGGACATCATGGCGGTACGGGTGCGCGTCGCGTAACCAGGCCTAATGCAACCTTTGAGCATCGTACTTGCTGGCTCGTCGGGGGCACTCGTCCTTGAATACAATGATACAATGTGTTATCTCTCTACTAACTTAGTTCCGCTTACAGTTTATTGATGTAACAGGACGATGGAAGACGGTTGCATGGTGCACGTGTAAGTAGTAAATATATTAATGGTACCAATTCCTTGGCGTTTAACCTTCAATTTCTCAGTCAGGCCATGATGCTGGGCTGACATGAGTTGCCCTCGTCTATTACATGGCTTGACCGATCTGTCATGTTCAACTCACCATTTGGATCTGGTAAGTAGTAAACTTCACAATCCGTAACTACAATGCGACTGACTCTGAGGGTACCCCACCGGTCGAACTTCTCATGCAGCGACCAGGGTTCAACGTTGCAACGTTTGTTCCATTCTGTTGAACTTACGTTTAGCCAGGACAGATGCAAGGCGCACATTAGCATGATCCTCTGTGGTCACTCGTTTGCCGTCTGCGGGTACACCCCCTCGTTATCTCGAATCAGCCCTTCGTAAGTCAATCATATACTTGTGTATAGCAGACCTACCTCCATAATCAGGATTAATGCAATGTTTCCGTGCTGGTATCGAAATTTCCCCCTAATTTCATACACTCTTGACATGGGTTGCTGGATGTACAATCAGACTGCTTCATTATGGGCCAAATTGTCGACGTGGCATAAGTAGGAATTAGTCACATCGTGACGACGACTGTGAGGGTACCCTACTAGTCGAACACATATAGCGATGAACCTCACCCACCATGCTGTTTTTTTTTTCCTCTCCTCCCCTTTTTCATCCAGCTCTTTGCTCTTCCTCTCGGATGTCAGTCTAAAATGATTCTGGTGCACATGGGCATGAACATGGGGGGTGGTAGGATAACCCTTACCCTACGGTACCAAGGCTCCTCTCCACCACGAGTGGTTCGATTCCCCTGGAAGACACACAGCAGCAGTTGCAATTGCCTGTCGTCGATGCCGTATATGGCTCGTATCCCATGGAGACTCCGGAACACCAACGCCCATGGCGTGACTTTACTAAACATCGCTTGTCATTGCCTACCATCGTTTGCGTTTGGGAGGACGACCCACCGTGAAGTAGACGCTATCATGCTCGGGGAATACTTTGCCATCCTCGGGTCTCGACTCACTGCATATGGCCTCTTCTTATACATGCACCTTCCGCCTGGTACGGCCTGTCCGCTCGGTGCTTGTCATTCGACTGGTGATTAGACCAGGATATGTTCGCGCTTTGCACTGGGTATGGAGGATGCGACGCTCGTTGGCTGGGATTGTTGGGACAAATCCGATGGTTTGACTCATGGCTAACAGCGGTGCCCTGTGATCACACATACGTTGCCATGCTGTTTCATTTCGTCCCAACCATCAATCAAACTTCCAAACTTTAACGGCATGTCATCTTGGACGGGGCTAGACGAGACGGATATCTGCACACAGTTGTCGCCGCATATCATCCACCTGGTGAAGATGTCTCTGCCACCAGTGGCTCCACCGTCAGGAACCCTGCACCCGCGGAATATCTGATCGGCCGACCGCCCGCTGTCATTGTTGTCTTTGTGCGTCCTCAGGATGTTTTTGTACACACCGCATCAGGTGTTTTGTTTTGTTTCGGATATCGGATCCCTGAAGGGTACTGAAATAGGATTTCAACTTAGCATGTCTGGCAAGAGTCGAAAATGGCCCCATGAGAAATTACCACTTGTTGGATGACGCATGCGGTTATACGGCAATGACAGCGCACGCCGTGCGCACTTACGCATCTATGGCCCCGTCGTGCCAGGAGAACAAGGCACGAGTTTCGAATGATAGCAACCGCCCGGGTACTGATCACATGGGCCTTACTGTCGCAGTTCAAACGTTCACCTCCGTTCCCCACTTCTGCAAGGCGGTGCTTATCAACGCTCAACTTGGTTCCCCCCTCCCCAAATTATGCTTCACGTATGGATGGTTTCTTATTGTCATGATGGTGGCGGTAGGGTGAGCCATGGACCCGAGCCGGTTTTCCCAATCCCTGTTGGGCAGGCGTGGTCCTGCGTGCTGTCACGCAAGGGATGATGTTGTGGCGGGAGACCTCAACAAGGACAAAGTGCTCGTTATCGATCCAACCGCCCCGCGCCCGCAAGATTATCAGCAACCCCATTCGGTGTATCGCCCATCGGCCCTTCCTTCCGTGTTACTTATCATGTCTCTCGACTGGGAAAGTTGAGACAAGGAAGCTGCATGGTTGTCTTCTGTCTTGATCCAACCTATCCAATTTTCGACGCACGGTGGGAGGACAAGCCATATGCTGGTGGCCACCGTGTAGGAGCGGGGATATCCCTCACCACAGCTACTATCCTGATGTCCAAGATGTTCTGTCGAGTTACAGTCACCTACGTCCGCAAGTTCATCGGCAACCCCCAATTGGTGTATTGCTGTATTCGCCTCCTCGGTCCTTTTGTTTTTGTTTTTATTATTTTAGCCGTCTTTCGACTGGGAACATTGAAGCGGCGAAGTTGCTGTATGTCTCTGGGCCCAACCTCCCATTTTCGGCCCACAGTGGGGTCACCTGACGGAACAAGAAATGCGAAGCTCAATTGTTGATGACTGTGAGCGCGGGAATACCCCACAGCAGCCACTCTCCTGATACCCCGAATAT
>JBBPSB010000760.1:0-11544 GCA_038093375.1 Xerocomus brunneocitrinus
TTGATAATTCTCAATACTCACAATTAATTGAGGGCCAATAAAGTGCAAACCATACAGAAAAAGTGTAGTAAAGTGTACAAAAAAAGTGTACAAAAAGTGTAGTACAACAGTAGTAAACAGAGTGTAGTAGAGTGTAGCTTAAAAGTGTAGTAAAGTGTACAAAAAAAGCGTACAAAAAGTGTAGTACAACAGGAGTAAACAGAGTGTAGCAGAGTGTAGCTTAAAAGTGTAGTAAAGTGTACAAAAAAAGTGGACAAAAAGTGTATTAAAACAGTAGTAAGTACAATGTACCAAAGTGTACCAAAAAGTGTAGTAAAAGTGTAGTAAAAGTGTTGTGTGGGACTTAGTAAAATTTGTTTCAAGCAATGTCATGTGACCTGTCAAACATGCCACGTCATTTCTTTTCTTGCTTTCCTTCACTCTTGCCCACTCGTTCTCACCAGCACACACTGCCGGTGGGGCTACAACAGCCCCACCGGCATAAAGGTACGCAACTACTTTTTTTAAAGCCGCTCATCACTCACCATTGCAGCCACATCACCGCCGTCATGTGCGCACATGCGCACACTAACCCCATCTCCGCCATTGTGCCATGTACATGCACACACTGCCATCCCCTTCCCGCAACCGCCACACCCACCCGTCCCCTGTTGTGCCATGCACACGCACACAGCCATACCTGCCGTCCAACCCACTGTCCCCTTCCTCCAACTGCCATGCCCACGCGTCCTATCCCCGCCATCATGCCATGTGCACACACACAGACATGCACGCGCACACCCGCTGTCCCCTTCCTGCGACTGCCGCACCCACCCGTCTCATCCCCACCATTGTGCCATGTGCACGCACACAGACACATATGCAGCCACACCCGCCGTCCAACCCGCCGTCCCCTTCAACCGCCATGTCCACGTGTCCCATCCCTGCCGTCATGCCATGTGCACGCACACAGATGCGCACGCAGCCACACCTGCCGTCCCCTTCCCGTGACTGCCACACCCACCCGTCTCATCCCACCATTGTGCCATGTGCGCACACCCGCCGTCCCCTTCCCGTGACTGCCATGTACGTGCACACACCGCGGTCCCCTTCCCCCAACTGCTATGCCCACCCGTCTCATCCCCGCCATCATGCCATGTGCGTGCACACAGACGCGCACGCAGCCACACCTGCCGTCCAACCTGCCGTCCCCTTCCCCCAACTGCCATGCCCACCTGCTGTCCCCTTCCTGCACTCAGCTGTGCACTCAGCCGTCGCAGCAGTCTGTTTAGTATGATAGCTAGATAGTTAGATACCTGGCAAATCAATAATATTTAATTTAATTCTGAGAATATTTGGATGGATGTAAGGATTATTGAGTATGCTATTTTCTGGGAAAGCATATTAATATTCATACACATCAATCAATTAGACTGATCTTTAGGTGATAAATTGTCTGGGATTACCAGAAAAAGTCCATAAACCCACCCAATTCTTGGGGTAGGCTAGTTATGTTTGTGCAATTGGGTGGATTTTCCAGAATTCTAGATAATATTGATAATATGTATTATTTTGTGAGAATTTATACTATTTTTGGATATTCCAAGGAATTATCCACGGGAGGCTTTTCCTGATGACCTTCCATATTTTTCATGTTTCAGGAGGGAAGGTGGGGCAGGCCGTGCTGAGATGGCCTCCTTTGCGGCAGCAGAAGCAGAGTCCTTTTTCAATACAGCACTTTCATTCTTCGGTGGTGAGTTTGACGATTTTCATGGTGTCAATATCCATGGCGACGGTTGGGATCTTTGTTTTGGGAAGGGGGTACGTAGAGTCTAGTGGTGGCAGCAGGTTTTTTGGAGTTGTGACGAGAAGCTACTTGCCTCGACTGGTCCTACTGCGATTGGAACCCTTCCGCCTTTTTGTACCAGTGATTCACCATACTTGGGGAGCTTGGATAGAGTGAACATGAGTGTGAGCTTGTCATCGAGTTTGTAGTTGAGGGTCTCGAGCTGCGAGAAGTGCAAGTTTAGCTTCAAGAAGGACTGAGCTGGATGGTTGTTCTCAGGGATGACTAGCTTGAGCATCGCCTGGAACTTGTAGTACGCGGACGAGATGGATGGGGTGTCGTACTGTTGTGCAAGGGATTCCCAGAGGGTGATGGCAGATCCATGGATAGCAAACCTTGAGCAGATGTGAGCTTTGAGGCGAAGGACGATGGCACCGAGTGCTCTGTCATCATTTTCATCCCAGATGTTGGCTTTCTCAGCATCGTCAGGACGAGTGGAGTTCATTTTGCACCAGAGTCCGGAGGCACGAAGGTACACTTCCATCTCTTGGGCCCAACATTGGTAGTTGGTACCATTGAGTGTGGCAATTTGGGCGAGGCTGGAGGACATGGTTTCTGCAGTGATAAATGTCATTATGGATCCATTAAAGGGAGAGCGTGAATATGCATCACTGAACACCCAGAGCTCAAATGATGGAGGGACATAGTCTCCCCATTAAGTCCTAGTCCAGTTTTGACCATAGCCCATGAGCGTGACCGCATCAATGGGTGTGTCCGGCGTGTATACGCACAGGATGGTCGATCTTCACAATGCTGAGTGTTTCCGCATCAAGTATGTGCAGGCATTCACCTTAAAGCGCATCAGTGAGAATCGCACAGACGGGCTTCAGGGCTCATAACCTGTTGCAATAGCGCTGCCCATAGGGGCAGGTGCTCTAAAGCTACTCACCTGTGGTGGAACCACGATTCTGACGAGGTAGCTTTAGCTGTCACAACTGAAATCATTGACGACGTCCAAATGGAAGAAACAGTGAGCCTTGGTGAGGATGACAACGACGACTGGCTCCATCACTACTATGATGATGGAACTCACACGTACGACAACACCGTGCAGCCGTGGTATGTTCCACCCTTCCTATGTCCCTCCTACTCAGGTACTGACGTGTGGAATTCGCCTCAGATCGATCGTGTATATACATTCTCGAGTAAGCCTGTAGTATATAGCATGGACAATTCAACTACCAATCCAATCTCTATGTGTGGTAACTGTAGCAAGCACACTCGAAAAGGAAAAGGAAAGGAACATGAACATATTCACATCATCCCATTGGATATGTGGCTCCTCAACTCAGGAGGCTCCTCCCATTTTACATATCAGAAATCTGACTTCGTGGAATATGCGGACTACAAAGTCCAAAAGTACACTGAGACTGCCAATGGACGCACACCAATTATCGGCGCAGGAACCGTCATCATTGAGTGGTTTGGAAAACCCATGCAACTTTTGCCGGTTATCTATATGCCAACCTGTACAGTAAAATTAATCTCAATGGGTACACTGCTACACAACTCCTGTTTGACGCTCCAAACTTCTCCTGGGTGTATTACCTTCTTCGACAAATGTACAAAAAATGCAGTCCTTCAGTTCCATTCTCACGGAGATACTATGTATTGGATCCGTGCCCCTGCACAACGACCACAAGCCGACTTACTGTCTATGGCCTCTGTGGACTATGAACATGCCTCCTGCGATGTTCTCAAAGGGGCTAAAAAGCATGTAAAAGACTTTCCTGACGTGGACATTCCGTCCAAACCCTCCATTTGCCCTGGCTGTGAGCTTGGAAAGCAGCCTAACAGATCCTTTCCTCATAGCAAGAAGTGTGCAACCACTCCCTTTGAGTTGATTCACTCGGATCTTAAATCCTTTGAAACTGAGTCGTACCACAAGTACAAGTACGCTGTTGTCTTTTATGGCGATTATACCTCTATGGGTTGGGTGATTTGCATCCGGTCTAAAGACCAAACCCTCAAAGTCACTAAGCAATTTATTGCTTACATTCGTCCACAGTTCAATGCCAACATTAAACAATGGCACTTTGATGCCGGAGGCGAATATACCTCTAAGGCTTTCACTGGTACATGCGTGACAATGGGATCCACATTCAGCAGTCCGCCCCTTATGCTCACCAGCGGAATGGACGTGCAGAACACTTCATCCACAATTTAATGGATAAAGCACAGGCGATGCAATTACATGCTTGTCTGCCCAGTTCTTATTGGGAATTTGCTTTGATACAGGCATCCCACATTTGCAATCGAACCCCTCTTGCACAAGCTAACTGGAAGACTCCCTGGGAACTACTTAATGGGGAGAAACCTTCCATTTCTCACCTCTGTGTCTTCAGATGCGGAGCTTACGTCCACATACCTACTGAGACTTGTGGTGGCAAACTGCAGCCAAAATCGCAGCTGATGGTCTACCTGGGTGTTTCCGCCGGTAGTGACTCAAATTTTCCAGTGAAAATATGGTAGTTTTTGACATGAAATACATAATTTTATACTCAAATTCACTGCAATCTGGTCTTTGAAATGACCGGTTACAAACTGGTTATGACCAGTCTTGAGCTGTCCTTTCATTTTCACAATGAAGGAATAACCGGACCGTGACCAATCAAGACCAATGTGATTGGTTATGTACGGTCCAGTCACAATCAGGTAAAGTCCGGTTAGGTTCCAGTTATTTACTGGTCCTGTGACCGGACCTTCAAACACTAGATGCTTTGGTTTCTTTCCTTTGCAATTGTGCAATTGCAGTTGATGATCCCTCTTCACATGTAAACTATCATGAATGGACATACAAAGACATCCAGAAGCTTCCCTCTGATGAGCAGAAATTATGGTGAAAAGCCTGCCAGGATGAGCTCCAATTCTCAAGGACCGAAAGGTCTACGAAATAGTCAACCGGCTAATCAACTGGAAGATAATTAAGAATCAAAGGGTCTTCGATGTCAAACCCGATGGCAGTAAAAAAGCCTGACTAGTTGCCAAAGGCTTCTCTCAAGTCGAGGGTATAGACTTCAATCAAATCTTTTCCCCAGTAGTACGGTTTGAAACGGTATGGTGCATGCTCGCCCTTTCAGCTATCGAAAACTGGTACATTACCGGACTCGATGTACAATCCACCTATCTATATGGCAAATTGGAAGAGGAGCTCTGCATGGAGTTTCCTGAAGGGTTCATGCCACCCGAATTAGAAGGCAAAGTCCTATGTCTCCTACGCGCCTTATATGGCCTAAAACAAGCAGGACTAGCTTGGTGGCGCGTATTGGACAAATCCATGCAAGAGCTAGGATTTACTCAGCTCAAAACAGATGCCGGAATCTTCATTTATCGCAAAGGTACCAAGCTCGTACTAGTGATTATCTACATAGATGACACCCTTTTCTGCGGACCCAACAAGACTTTCGTAGATAAAGTCAAGACCGCATTCATGAGAAAATGGGAATGTCACGATTTCGGTGAACCCTCTGAGTTCCTGAGAATGCATATTGCTCAAGACGGTCAAACCATTCGGATAGACCAAAAAACATACCTCGAGAAGGTGATTGAGTGCTATGGCATGGCTAACACCAAAACCGTGCCTACACCACTTCCGCAGGGATATTACCCAGCCAAGAACGAATCCCTCGTCAACCCGGAATTACGGACGTGTTTCCAGACGGTGATTGGATCATTACTATACCTTATGATTGGTACCTGGCCAGACATTGCGTATGCGGTGACACAACTCGCTTGTATGTCTGCCAACCCTTCACCAGACCACCTAGACAAAGTGCTCTACATAAAAAAGTGTACCAAGAAGGTGTATTAAAAAAGCATAGTAAAGTCTATCAGAAAAGTGTACCGAAAAGTGTAGTAAAAGTGACACTGCCACAGCATCCAAAATTGCTCCAAGTTTAAAAATGCCAACAATGCGATTTAGTGGACACCAAATTCTCTGCCTCTTGCGCCCCATGGACAACCGGACCAAACAAATGGCCGAGCCATATATATAGGGTAAGTCCATTTCTACACTTTTCTACACTTTGCTAATAACACTTCACTTTATTCAGTACACTGTGGTAGTCAAAAAAAATGTACACTTTTGGTACACTTGTTGACTACACTTTGACTAACCTTTGTTTGCTACACTTTGGTAGTCAAAAAAGCGTACACTTTTGTTACACTTTGTTGACTACACTTTGTTTGCTACACTTTAGTAGTCAAAAGATTGTACACTTTTTCTAGACTTTATTTACTACAATTTGGTAGTGAAAAAAACAGTACAATTGGTACACTTTTGGTACACTTTGCTGACTTTGCTGACTACACTTTTCCTAGACTTGGTTTGCTACACTTAGTAGTCAAAAAGGGTACACTTTTGGTACACTTTGACTACACTTTGACTAACCTTTGTTTGCTACACTTTGGTAGTCAAAAAAGCATACAGTTTGGTACAGTTTGGTGACTACACTTTTACTACACTTTGTTTACTACACTTTGGTAGTCAAAATATGTATTATGTAGTTGATGGATAATAGAATTTGATGAATATTCAAATTAATGTGTGATCCTTTGAATAGTATTTCTGAGAATTATCAGTAGCACTATGAGTTACTATGAGTCACTGTCTAGCACTATAAGACACTATGAGACACTATGGTCTTGAGTAATATTATGATACACTATGATTTTCTCCAAGGCTATGATATACTATGGCTTGTCCAAACACTATGACACAGTATGATAGTACTATGATAGTATGGTCCATAGGCCAAAGAGGATGAACAGAAACATGAGAAAAAACACTAAGTATGTCTTCTAACTTGTTGACGTGTTTCGCCTTTGACTGCAGCTTGGCGTTTTCGTCTTCTGTAAGCTCCTTTGAAAGATGCATAAACGACATCTTCCTGATCTGTTCCTGTAGCATCTTTCATCAGCTTCTGCATCGCCATGGACTGTTTATAAATATGAGGGGCGTCTTGCCTGAAAGTGTGGCGGGAGCCTATGTTGAAGAGCAGGTTCCATCGCTACATGTCAATCCCCTTTTGTGTGGCATATTGCTCTGTGGGCACTTCTCCTCCGTTGGCATTGTGCCACCTGATCCATCCTCTGTCAGTGTCCTCCACCCAATTGGCTTGGAGTGGGAGAAAGTTAGGCGTCTTTGATTTGATTAAGTAGACGTTGGCGTAACAGGGAGGAAATAGGTCGTGGCGAAAGATCTCCCAACCTTGATTGTGAATGGTAAAATTTGTTGCAATAGCGCTGCCCCATAGGAGCAGGTGCTCTAAAGCTACTCACCTGCAGTAGAAAGTTTGAGGGACTTGCAAGCATGTAGTGGTTGAGAGTCAAGAGAGTTATATTAAAGTTCAGACTCAGCCGAGTCTGATATAATGGGCAGTCATGTGACCACGGGAGAAAGGTACACTACATGGATATGTATCTACTTTTAACACTCCCCCTTGTTTAAAGTACGGAGTAAACGTAAGTACAAGTGTAGCTAAAGTAGTTTGCACAGTCATAAGGACAGCGAGTTAGTGAAATTCTAAACCAAGCTGTGAGCGGTACTCATCGAATTTCACACATCCGAGGTTCTTAGTGAACATATCCGCTGGGTTGTCAGTATTAAAGTCCGAGAAGTCCGGGCTAATAAAGACCGGAGTTAACCAGAGCTCAAACGCTGCCAAGTGGGCGAGAACAACTGAGGTGTTAGGAAGAAGTGAAGAGGTTATATAGTAAGTGGTGAAGGCACACTCATACCTCAATACCAGGACGCAACGGCAAAGTATTACTGAGCAGCAAAGAAAAGAACATGTTCCGGAGTTGGTGAGACAACTCTGGACGCGGAGAAAATTGCGGGATAAAGACAAAGTGTCCGGAGTTCCGAGATCACTCCGGAGTTGATTGTATCTTAACAGTCAGTTCCAGGGATAAAGAGTAGCTCGACCTGCTTCTATACCATCACCGCGTCATGGATGAAGTGATATCGGATATGTACATGCTTGGAGCGTTTTTCGGTGACAGGGTTTTGTGCTATAAAAAGCTAACCTTGGTTGTCTCCACAGATGGGGATGGGACCTAAACAGTAACCTAATTCACCCATCATTTGATGAATCCAGATGGCCTGGCGTGAACAATCGCTCAAAGCCATATACTCAGCTTCCGTAGAAGACAGAGCTGTGGTCTTTTGTAAGTGTGAGTTCCACAAGAACACACCATTCGCAAGCTTCAGGTAAAAACCTGTCTGCGAGTGATAGTTGATTTTGTCCTGACCCCAATCAGAGTCAGTACATGCGATAATTCCTTTTCCAGAGGCACCATTATAGACGAGGGAGTAATCCCGTGTTCCTAGGAGGTAGCGACATATGTAGAGTGCTTTGTCTAGGTGGTCTGGTGAGGGGTTGGCGGACATACGAGCAAGTTGTGTCACCGCATACGCAATGTCTGGCCAGGTACCAATCATAAGGTATAGTAACGATCCAATCACCGTCTGGAAACGCGTCTGTAATTCCGGGTTGACGGTAGTGTTGTGCCGGCCTGGCCTGAAAGCCCTGAGCCGGCAAAGCCAGGCCCTCAAAAGCCAAGCCAGGCCAGGCCCTCATTGGGGCCTGAGTAGGACTCAAGGCTTGGCCTGGGATTTTATGAAGCCTAGGCCAGGCCAAGCCAAGCCATCAAGCCCCTATAAGCCCTGAGATATTTGTTGTATTTGTGAGCTTGTATATACTAAGGTATTTAAATGTATACCTTTATCTATACTCACCAAATACTGGATATAGTGCCCACACAGGATTTATTATGACATAACACCAATAGTCCTAACCAAATAGTTATGATATATATAGTATTGTAGCTATGCTAATCTCTGTAGTCCAACCTTGATAATCCTAACCTTGATTCTAACCTCATAGATTTTTACCATAGGTCCATATCAGATATTGAAATGCTTATCTTGGGTATATTCCAACCATATTAAGAGAAAGCATGAAAGTTTAAAATAGATTCACTACAAAATATAAAATCTACATAGCCTAAGTAATGCTTCAAAGACAAACTATGGTTAGCATACATTTGATATCTATAGTATAAAGCATTCAGGGGTGGTTCACATATATAAAACAGCATTATTTGTATGTCTGCTTAGTTGACTGTTTACCCTGGGTAATAAGATAATATCAGTGTCTTATAGTGATAGATTTGGTTAGGATTATCAGGGTTAATATATAAAGAATATAGCAATAATAGTCAAGGTTATAATTATCAACTTTGAAATTTTAATAAGATATAGTCAGGATAGTAGTTTCATACACTCATATATTCCTATACTACCATACTACCAATGGGTAAATCCACTGTGGGTGTGGATATGAGGGTATGGGTGGCAGGGTAATTCCTAATTTCATCTATATTGTGATAGTACATGTTCTATTACAGCTTGTACCTAATTTATTATCCTCAAGCTTAATATAGTATACAAGCCATGGCTTAGGCCAAAGCCCTGGCTTTTAGGCCAGGCCAGGCCCCCCTTTAGGGCTTTTGAGGGCTTAGGGCCTGGCTTGTGATATATCAAAGCCAAAGCCCTCCCAAGCCAGGCCCAAGCCAGGGCTTTCAGGCCAAGCCGGGCCGGCACAACACTAGTTGACGGGGGATTCGTTTTTGGCTAGGTAATATCCCTGCGGAAGTGGTGTGGGCGCGGTTTTGGCGTTAGCCATGCCGCAGCGCTCAATCACCTTGTCGAGGTATGTTTTTTGGTCTATCCGTATGGTTTGACCATCTCGAGCAATATGCATTCTCAGGAGCTCAGAGGGTTCACCGAGATCGCGACATTCCCATTTCTTCATGAATGCAGCCTTGACTTTATCTACGAAAGTCTTGTTGGGTCCGCAGAAGAGGGCGTCGTCTACGTAGATAATCGCTAGTACGAGCTCAGTACCTTTGCGATAAATGAAGATTCCGGCATCTGTTTTGAGCCAAGTAAATCCTAGCTCTTGCATGGATTTGTCCAATGCGCGCCACCAAGCTAATCCTGCTTGTTTTAGGCCATATAGGGCGCGTAGGAGTCGTAGGACTTTGCCTTTTAATTCGGGTGGCATGAACCCTTCAGGAAACTCCATATAGAGCTCCTCTTCCAATTTGCCGTATAAGTAGGCAGATCGTACGTCGAGTCCGGTGATATACCAGTTCTCGATAGCTGAAAGGGCGAGCATACATCGCACCGTTTCAAATCGTACTACTGGGGAAAAGATTTGGTCGAAGTCTATGCCCTCGACTTGAGAGAAGCCTTTGGCGACTAGTCGGGCTTTTTTACGGCCGTCAGGCTTGACATCAAAGACCCATCAATTCTTTATTATCTTCCGGTTGGTTGGCCGGTCAACTATTTCATAGACCTTTCGGTGCTTGAGTATTTGGAGTTCATCCTGACAGGCTTTTCGCCATAACTTCTGCTCATCAGAGGGAAGTTTCTGGATGTCTCGGTATGTCCATTCGCGATAGTTTACATGCGAGGAGGGATCATCAAATTTAATTGCGCGGTTGCAAAGGAAGGAAACCAAAGCATCTCCCCCTTCCTGCGTGAGGCGTTCGACATCATCTTCAGACGGAGTCGGGGAGTGAGGGAGCCCACCAGGAATCTTGGGTGATTCCGGGGGAACCACGGGATCTCGTTGCACTAGTCGTTCCCATGAAGAATCTCGCTCAGCTTCCTTCAGTTGTTTAACCGGGTCGCGGTGTTCTCCATAGACGTTCCCTGGTTTAAGAGGGGGGCGTCGTTCATGTGCGGATCTCCTTGGAGGAAGGGCTGGAGGGCTGATCAGAGGAGGTTGTGAGGGAGGTGTGACTGGAGGTGGAGCCTCGTCTGCTGGCGGGTCAGGAGTCTGAGGCCGGGGAGAGGGTGCACGAGATTGAGTGACAGGGTCGGGAGCGAAATACGCATCTGAATCTAAGTCTGAGAGCTCAGAATCCGACGTTTCAGGATGTGAATGGGGGACCGGTGGTGTATGTGACACCGGTTTGTGAGGTAGATTCTTCGGACACTTGGGAAAGAGGTGCTCATCGAAGATAGCGTGTGCTGATGTATGTACAGCACCGTTAGGTTTCATGAAGAGAAAATTTGAATCGCTACCGGCAGAAACGCCCAGGTAGACCATCAGCTGCGATTTTGGCTGCAGTTTGCCGCCACGAGTCTCAGTCGGTATGTGGACATAAGCTCCGCATCCAAAGACACAGAGGTGAGAAATGGAAGGTTTCTCCCCCTTAAGTAGTTCCCAGGGAGTCTTCCAGTTGGCTCGTGCGAGAGGGGTTCGATTGTAAATGTGGGATGCCTGTATCAAAGCAAATTCCCAATAAGAACTGGGCAAGCAAGCGTGTAATCGCATCACCTGTGCTTTATCCATCAAAGTACGGATGAAGCGTTCCGCGCGTCCATTTTGCTGATGAGCATAAGGGGCGGACTGCTGAATGTGAATCCCGTTGTCACGCATGTACTCAGTGAAAGCCTTGGAGGTATATTCGCCTCCGGCATCAGAGCGCCATGTTTAACGTTGGCGTTGAACTGTGTACAAATGTAAGCAATGAATTGCTTAGTGACTTTGAGGGTTTGGTCTTTAGACCGGATGCAAATCACCCAACCCATAGAGGTATAGTCGTCATAAAAGACGACAGCGTACTTGTACTTGTGGTACGACTCAGTTTCGAAGGATTTAAGATCCGAGTGAATTAATTCAAAGGGAGCGGTAGCACGCTTC
>JBBPSB010000761.1:0-11543 GCA_038093375.1 Xerocomus brunneocitrinus
GTTGCGGGAAATTTGTACTCTTATCTACACTGTTTATACTTTCGTACTTTCATTCTCTCAGGCTCATTTCTTCCGCATCTCAACATGTTGGTCGGTTTGCGGGAAATATAGGTACTCAATCGCCACCATATCATCACCATTCTTACAGTTTATACTTTCCCACATTGCTACTTTCATAGGATGCGGATATATTGCCCCTCTGTTTATGACATGAACGTAGGTCTAACATATCATAATTAGGAAAACACCGTAAGATTCGGGGCCATGGGGGAAGGTTAGAACCTCGTCCCCTCCATGGCTCCAACCAAGTCGTCCTCATCTTCTATGTAAGACACGTGCTCGAGACTTGCACCCCTTGGGGATTCTGATTGACTAAGGACCATACCCGCATGTGCCGGATGGCGGTTCTGACCAAGGGTATTGCGAGGGACACGTGAATAGGCTCTTGGGCTATCGTAGTGGTCGATATGGCGTTCGAGCATCTCTTCGTCCGACAGAAATATTCCCAAGTGAAGATCGATTAATTGAGTAAGTGGTTTCAACACCTTTGCGAACGCATTCTGCAAGAGTGTTTTGATAACCAAGAGTATCAAGTGGAGAAACTTACTGTCAATGACACCACTGTTGGAAAGTAGTTAGGTATAGGAGAATGCACAACAGCCAAAGAGCTATCTTCGAAGCAAGCCCAACAACAAGACATGTCGAGGTGTTCGGAACAGCTGAGATGAAGGGATACCAATCCTGGAAATCCCTTCGACACTGTGCTCAAGAGGGAGACGTCAATACGCCATAACCCTGTAAGGGTTAACGAGGTAAGATGGGTCATCGGCGAATTCATCAAAGGGATGTCGAATATTTGCTTCGCGCGAATCTTCTGTGTCGACCTCGCTTCCGTTGCGAAAGAAATATGGAAGGACCGCAAACTCGTCATTAGACTCGGTCTCCAAGGTGCGCTTGCGAGAGCCCCAGATTGTGCAGTCAAACACCTAGATGAAACGGGCTAAAAAGGGCATCTGCAGCATATATGCGCTCTGCTTACCTTACCCAGCGAAATCCTATGCACTCCCGTGTAACAATGCTCCGCGACAGCATGGATGTATGCATATTCAAAAGGGTTGCAAGCTGTTTCGCAGAGTGAATCTCCAAAGACGTCATGTATCTCCGTAAGACTATCATCCGGAACTCAGAGTTGGTGACCGACAAGGACCGGAGAGCACGAAACGAGCGATATCTCTGGTAAAAAAGCTCGATTATGTATTCGACCAGCTCCACGGGTAGAGTGCGCCGTTTCGAAAGCAGATCATCGGCCATGTCTTTGCAATCCGCTAGGGGTGGAGAAGTGAACCTTTGGGAGCTCGGGGAAGAAGGGAAGAAGTCAAGTACGCTGGTATCATCTGAGCAGAGGAGGTCCGAAAGGTCGACTTTATGTTCGAACATGGCAGGAGACGAGCAAGATCCAAGTGCTGCTTCGTATCTTGGAATGCCACGTCACGTGATCCGCATTGATGGACGGTACAAAGTACATGTTTACCCTTTCAACTATCACCGACCCAACGGATGAGTGGCCCAGCAACGCACAAGCCCTCAAGACAAGATGGAGACACAATGTCTAATTCACTAAGCCCAATACACGCCTCACAGTTGCGCGCATTCCTTGGCGCTGCAGAGGACGTTGAAGCGGACTCCGACACTATGGAAGACCTCTTGGAGGGACTTAGCGAGGATATCTGTGCCGAAATGACTGAGCTCGACAGCGATGCGGAAAGCTCAGATACGGAAGATCTTTCTCTTCTTGTACATGAACAAAACATGCCTCTCGCCATAGTTGAGCTTGAGGATGGCGACGTTGACCCTTCTGAAATCCCTGCTTTGGAGGAGGAAGGTGGGTGGGAACGATAACTCGAAAATCGAGATATTCTTCTTTGCCATAGAATTGGTCAGGGTGGCATGTAACACTCATGGTGCTTTCCAGCGACTCAGGCATGGACCAAGGACGAAATCCGGAAAATGATGCACCATCTAAAGGAACGCGGTAGGCGATTTATCCATACCATGGTTCAGCGAATCATTGTGGACAGGGATGAGTTCATTCATTCGAGAATACGTCTTCGTGCAAAACATACCCATCGTCAAGCTACTGTTTGCATTTGGCATTTGTCTGGTATGTTAGTTCTTCTTCCTGTGTTCATTTACTTCGACTTTCCGCGTAGTGCTCAGAACTCAGAATTAAACGTCCACAAACGTTGTTGTATTTCCTCAGAGTGGCAATATCAAGAGAGTGAGTGAAACATTAGCATGGTGGCAAAGCCTTTGGATTAAGCTCGGTCGGCCAGATTGCATCTAAGAGAAAAGCTTCCACAATATAATACAATTTCTGACGCGGTCTCTCTCATAGGTAGCTCAAAACGTATTATGGTACTGACTGGTGCAGGCATCAGTACGTGACGGTGCTTTCAGATAGCGCCCATATGTCTTGAGGATTTCTAGGTGTCTCTTGTGGCATTCCAGACTTCAGGTCCCGCAATGGTCTATATGCGACGCTGAAGCAAAGAGGTTATTATGACTTAGACGACCCCCAGCAAATGTTTGTGGCTCGTTCTTCATGGTCAGACCGGCTTTTTTAAAAAACGTTGCTTAGGTTCGACATCCACTACTTCAAGGAAAACCCCACAGGTAAAACTACTGTTTATTGCCTTAGCCGATCTAACAATCTCCCGTCGTAATGCGCGCTACTTTAGTATTCTAGTGAGCATACTTGATTCTGCGTACCCGTCACTTGTGAGCTAGCCAATAACCCTTTCTGCAAAGCTCCTTTGCAAGGTACGATCTGTAGCAACGCCCGGAAACATCATAGCCTCACAAAGCATCCAAGTCAAATATATCCATCCAATTTTATACCTTCTCCTTGTCACCGATTCATCAAACTCCTAGAAGACAAAAACAAGGTACTGTTTTCACTCTTGTCAAAGCGTGGTCATGAACGAATTCCACACTTCGACCATCATAGCTCCTTCGGGTATGTACGCCATATATTCGGTCTAGTTTACCTCTGACTTTGGGTGACTTGTCAAATCGCTTACAGAATTACACGCAAAACATCGACACACTCGAGTCTATCGCAGGCATCACGCGGGTCTTGCAATGTCATGGATCGTTCAAGACGGCTACATGTCTCCAATGCCGAATCAAGGTCCCGGGGATCGAAATCGAGCGTGAAATCCTCGATCAGCGCGTAGCGTACTGTAAAGCATGCTTGGAAACGCATAAGGCTGCGGAAGCACAAAAGAGCAAATCTGTAAAGAAGAAGGGGAAAAGGAGGAACGAATGGGAGGGCGATAGCGATGAGAGTGACGATCTGCCTGTAGGCGTGATGAAGGTACCTTTCCATACGCTGCCGATGAACCAGCGTTCTGACGTCCATTTGTTGACCCTTGTAGCCTGACATTACGTTCTTTGGGGAGAAGCTCACGGATGACTTTGATCAAGCCTTATTGGATGACCGGGACAAGATTGATCTCTTATTGGTCATCGGCACATCGCTCAAGGTCTCCCCTGTGTCTGAGATCTTGTGTGCGTTTGAACTATGTATCGCCGTTCCGACTGGCTGATGCGCCGTGACATAGCTCACTTGCCACATTCCGTGCCGCAGGTCAGTGAACTAGAGCAATACTTTATTACGACAAGAGAAATCACGCCTTGCCTTAGATCCTCATCAACAAGACCCCGATTAAGCATATCAACCCTGATGTATGATCCATATTCCTACCTCCGGGGAACTTGACGCGAGAAGAAAAACGTTTTTAGATTGTTCTTCTTGGTGATGCAGACGAAATTGTGCACCATTTATGCGAGCGCCTGCAATGGGATCTTCCGTCACTTCCAATACTCAAAGGTGAGCTGACTCGGACTCGGACGAACGGAAAGAGAACGTCTAGCGATATGATTGGTCGAGCAGAGCCAACAAGAGTGCGGGGAAGGTAACATGACTCTGCTGGGTTACTTGGTAATGATGCTAATCCCCTCGTAGCCACGTTTGGTTGTTCAACGGGGCAGAAGGTGGTAAATGGGTCGAAGATATCAAGGAGAGATATAGCAACAATACAAACGGAGTCACCACTCAGCCAAAGTGCCAACGAGAGCCCCAAGCAAAGAGAGCGCGAGTCCGTTGACATTAGCTAGGGGAATATGATCACCAATATTTGACGATCTGCTTCAGTGACATCCGCTGCATAAGTCGGAGAAAAACTTCATCGGAAATACGGCTCCATATGACATGGTAGGGTGTAAGTAAGGTGGTATTATCGTCCGCTTCCCTCGAAGAGAACCTCCCCGTTTCCCTGCACGGGTATCGTGATCTTTGCTAGCGAGTTTCGGCTTTGTCTTGCAGAATGACGCCCATTCCTTCCCGCTGCGCCAACGAAGTCGGGTAAATGTGAAGAGGTGCCGTTAGGATGGTGGGTGCCCAAAGAAGACATGTAGAATTCCTCGCTGTCGTCTTCCTCTTCCATGAACGCTGGATCGTAACCAGCAGGTGCCGATGAATGTAAACGCCAATTCCGAATTGCGTTGAACGTGCCCCTGCGCAGATGCGTTGCGTACGAGTACAGCAGAAGCGCAAAGTATATCTACAACGATTGACACGCCAAGCATTCATGGTCAACATCCTCACACCAGACGTTTTGTTTTATTGATTGCATCTCACCTTTGCAAGCCAAGAAAGGACAATCACTGCGGCTGCTACACCCTTTTCTTCGTGCCAGAGAATATTAGCCGCTGCGGCCAACTGCGCATCCGTCATTGTGTGATTGACTCCGGCACCGAGTCGTATCGCCTCCTGCGCAGCCGAGTTGGCCACTCGCCGACCATCATGTGGCGTATACGCCCACCACACGACAGCAAAGAAAAGCGTCCAGGCTGTCGAGAACATATGGTCGACGAAAAAAAGATGGGCGAAATAAAGTGATTGTTGCGCGTTTTCCTTTTCGTCGGAGACGTGCACCAAAAATAAGGCAAATGGGCATTTGAATTATGGACCAAAAAGAGGGGTCGGATGATGGAGTTGAAGTACTAACCTCTTTAACTACTTTGAGGCCCCATCCGAGTGCGACCAGACCGAGGAGAGAGTAGAGGTAGAGGCTTAACTGCGCAAACGAGCCCCCAGCGCCGGCCAGGACCGAGATGAGACCGTAGACACCCGCTACCTTGTTAAAGAGCTACCAACACGTTGAGCTTTCTGCAAATGGCATGCCATCCCAGTGGGAGGACAGTGGGAAACGCAACGACGCACCGCGAACAAGAGCGCGATCGTGACGCCGGTTTTAAGGTCCAAAAGGCAGAAAAAAGTGGAGATGGGCCAGAGCCGCCATTCAGGACGAAGCATCAGTTTCATATGCAGTTCATGTACCAAGGAAGGAGTGGGAAAACGACAGAGGAGACGTGCGTGGTCAGATAGTGCTAGCACGAGTTGGCGGAACTGGTGCTGACTAAGCACACTGGAATTCGATCGGATCCATCACGTTGGGGCAGTACTTGACACTCGAAAACTTACTACAAGACTGATCGGACTCGTTCTATTGCGCATACGGAGACTGCATCCAGCATTATATACCTCGCGAAACAAGGAGCACGTCGATACGATCGCTCGGAGGACAAGTTTAGTAAACGAGCATGCTATAATATGCCCCGAATGACGTCCGAGGTTACACCAGTAACGTCAACTTGAGCGCGTCGTTGAAACGGCTTATGCATGCCAGGCTTACCTCGTTGAGTACCACGCCGGGTTATCCGGCGTCAACGTGTCCGTCAAGTTCCACCGCACAGAATGTCTGTCTCCCTACGACGTTCCGTCTTGCCGAATTCTGCAAAATGACAAGACTTACGAGCATATCACGCCATTCCGGATGAATGGACGCTGTTGTCACGATCCCCACCCCCTCGAATGGGTCTTCAAGTGTTCATGAACGCAACAACCAACGGGTATCTATTTACTAATCACTGCTTGAAAGAGCCGGTTTGCGCCATGTTCATGAAGACGCCAGTGAGAATCATTCACGAGCCGATTGATGCAAGGCAGTTGAACCCAGGTTACCCAATACCCTTGACGCAATCCAGGATGTTTGCATTCGTCTTGATCGTTGGGAGAGTGTGGGTTGCGACGCCCAGAAGAGTCGCGGCGAGGACGGCCTTTAGCAATAAGAGAACGAAGGCGCGTCGGAATATGTTGGCAGCTTCAAGGGGGTAGGAGTTGAGAATGCCTACCTAGCAGTCCGACTAGTTATGGAAACAACACTCGCCCGGAATTGCGAACAGAGGCCCACAATGCATCGATGCGCAAAGTCCGCGAAGGGAGGGCGCGTACATAGTAGTGTCAACCAGTGCGACAAACCATAGTGCGCTGATAACGTTAGGGAAAGCGGGAACGCGCTTGAAGACCCCAATGCAAAGAAAATATAAACTTTTCAGCGGTGCGTAGAGACCATTCGGAAGCCATGAAATACTCCATTATACAGTTGGGTTTCCGATCCCATAGAAATGTTTCGCAATAAATAGAGTTCGTGTTTAAGGAAACGCCGCTACAAGACCCTGGAGAGGTGAAAGATAGTCAACTGTGGAGTAACCAGTTCAACGCTGGCGACTCCGACACCAATGGAAGCTGCCAATCAGCCTAGAAGCGCAGAACCAGGTTGAAGTTAAAAGTGATCCCAGAGGTGACAATCACAATGAGTTATTGACGACGAGCTAACAAAGCTAGTTTAGTTACACGGCCTGTGCGACGCCCAGACAAGTGTAACCATACGACGAGCACAAATGACTGGACACCTGCACTGCTGCGTGTGGCTGGAGGTATACAGTGAACCAACGACCTTCAGCTTTCATCGTATATTATCGCCGCTGCGCTTCTAGCCCACAGGTCAGAACGGAATACGAAAATCAAACCAAAGAGCATCGTACCTCCTCTCCACTCCCTGGCAAAATCATAATAACATGAGAAGATATCAAGAGAATTTGGTTCTAAACAACTCACATTCACCTTCCAAGCAACTTGTGCACTGAATTCCGTGCTCCCAAACGAAATGATCACATCAAAGTCGATGCTATAGTAAAAGCCCTGACCCCACAGCTTCCTCTTTGGAGTCAAGGTTTTTGCTACCTCCTGCAGATCAAAGCGGACGTTGCAAAGTGTCGAGAACGAGTCTAAAGTAATCAACTCACAACACGACTAAAAAGTTATTCAAGGGCTTACCTTTGTCACGATCAAGCCATTGCGGGTCCGACAAGGTGCCTCGGTAGCACCAGATAGCTAAGGTTTTAATACCAAACTCAGACTGTGTCGTTCCGAGGAGAGAAAATGGACAGCGGAATTCCCTTTTCTCACTAGCTTGGACACCCTGTAAAAAAGTATCAATGCAGTGCGAGATGTATGACAGACGAGTACAACCAACTTTACGGAGAATTCCTTGAAATGCATCTGGAATAACAAGCCGCCCAGCTGCATTTGTATGCCATGTTTCTCTCCTGGAAATATGTTCAAGATTCTCCACATCAACATGAGCCAAATGCATCGTGCCATACGTGGCACGTGCAACGCGCGATTTCACCAGATGATCAACAAGGGATGAGAGGGCGCCATCGGGGACTGCCTTATGACTATATACAAGTATAACTCGTTCATGAACCATCGTATACTGGGAAAGATGTATACGTACACTCTGTTCGGACGGGAGAGTTCGATACCTTGTGACTTGAAATACAACTCCAGTTGTGACCAGAGCCAATCATTCGCTCCGAATCCACCTATTAGGAACGCCATCTGTAGTCGTAAATAAGTAGTGCGTCTGTATTCTGGCTCGGAGAGGTACACACAGTAATAGGTGTGGTCACATAGTTGCGTTGCTGCTCAAACGCATTTATTACAGCGCTGATGGAATCGTCGAAAAGTTTGGTGGCTTCTTGCCTGGAGGAGCGACAAATTGCAATTGGCTATCACACATCGATCATCCGTCAGTGTCAGACATAAAGCTTACCCCGAAATTCTTAACTTTCCGTTCTTGATGTCATGCTCTGGATCATTGTCGCGGAGATTTCCCACCTTGATGTAAGCTGGTTGTTCGGCAGTACTTATGCGAAGCTTGGTTGTCTGGTCGAATGTGTTCGTGAAGTCGTCTATCATGTCTGGGCTGGAATAGCGTGAGCCTTGGAGCTTTTCTGTATTTCAAACTCATCAGGTCGGTACGCAAACAAGACAGTGGGAACATCGCTTACTTTGCAACAGCACCCTTGCTCTACGTGTGACGAACACTGAGCCTTGGAGACGGCCTGGAGACAAGGGAGATAAGAAGAACTCTAACGCAAATACATACTTACACTCAGCTGGCGCAATCTCCCCAAATGACGTCGGATCGAACTTCATTGAATACATACTCAAGTCAAGAGTGCCTCCACCAGCATCAATGACGACCACTCCCTGACCCTGAGGATGATTTACTTGATCAGGCACCCCCGACGCGAACAAGTCCCAGATGCAAAAGTGAAGACCAGCTTCACCCTCGGTCAGAAAAGAGACGCGAGCTCGTCCATCTGGATTGCTAGGGACAAGCCCAGCCAGCTCAATCGCACGTCGAATCTGTTGCTGCTGCGCCCCTTCCCAACCATTTGGATGCGTAAAGATGAACTGGATTTCGTCCTTGACCGATAGCCATATGTATCTTGGGTGAGACTCCTGGATATAAGTCTCGGCGCAATGAAAAAGGTACTTGATAAAATCTTTGAGAACGTCGACGACGGATTTACCCCTGGGGAGGGGCGAGATGTCGTCGTCCTTTATGTGTGCGGATGAGAGATGTTTTGGCCGGAGGTGAAGTTTCCACCTAGAATGACGCGTGAGGAAACTTCAAAGCATCTCGTCGACAACTGACCACTCTAGCTTGACCCATCCTTGGGTGATTGCGGTCTCGGACATTTCATCCACAAGAGCCTCATAGCCGGCCGCTTTGAAATTTCCTTTGGAATCATAATAGATGATAGATGGGACTTTGAAGTCGCCAACCTGTCCCTGTTTAGGGTATCTGGCATCCGGTCAAGAGAGGACGAAACGACAAAGAGCGAGGAACAGGTACCTCGTCACGCCGTGGAGTTGAGGAACTTCCCCCGGCTGGAGGATGCAATATGAGATGCCACTGAAAGTGGTCCCGACATCGAATGCGAGAACGAGCTGACGGGTCAATCCAGAGTATGGCTTGCGCTGGAGTGCCATGGTTGGTCCACGATTCGAAGAGCTGCGACCCGTGAGGCTGAGGCGCAGCTTATATACGATGATACCATGAATATGAGCGCTCTAAGACTGCGTCGAGAATCGAGAAGGGTATGAGGGATCTGCCACGTGCTGGAAGGCACAAGAGATAAGGCGTGTCTGCAAAGCGACGTTGGCTGTTCATTTCCGTCTTTATTGAAGGTCTGGCGCAAAGCGGCCATCAGATAATAACTGGCACTTTGGTGGGGGCGTCGAGATATGGCCGTAAATTTATCACCAAAGTCACCCACAACGACTCTACTCGAGGACGCCATGATGCAGCTTATCAGTGCCGACGCCCTGACGATAACCCTTTCCATGATTCGATGGCCTGCAGGTTGATGCATGATACGCAGTTCTTCCTACAGCTGGCATCCGCAAGTTTACCCACTGGTCACCAGCTCCCCATCTTTCTCGAGGCATTCTGCATGTTGCTCTCGGATGTGCAAACTCCTTAGACGCATTCTCAAGCCGATAATATCCATGTCTGCTCGCTCACACAACTTCGTCCGAGACGATACGTCCCACCGTCACCGGGACGCCGCTCCCCGTCATTCACGAGAGGTATGCCGTCCTTTCTGGGCTTGAGAAGAGACGATTCTAACGACGTAACACTCGACAAGACGATAGGGTCTTCTGCCATCGCGACGCCCCAGTCATTGGTGTCTGCACGGGGTGCCTACCCCACCCCCCACGTTGAAAACGAAACCGGCCCAAGTCGCTCCCTATTCGACTCCCAGCTTCCACGCGACGCACAGGAACGAGTGGATGTCACACAACGCCCAGAACAGCGGGGAAAATTGGCGACATCTCTCAACAAAGACCAAGGATCCATTTATTCCGGGGAGGGTGAAGAGACCAAGATAAAGGACGAAGTAAGGAACAAACCCATTTGATCAAGAAGGATACGCACTCAAACTTACATTGCGTTTGCAGTCCAGACCACTCAAAGACGAGGATCAACGCCGATATGACGGAGGCCGCACCGACGATCGGCGGGATACCCTCCGTGCGACGCGTCACCCATTGCTGAAAGAAAACTATGATATTCATCGTCCTCCGACCGCACATACCAAATGCGTGGAACCGACCGCGCCCGCATCAGCAAGTTTCGAACAGCTTTACGAAGAACAATCTAGGGAGCTTATCGCCCTCCAACACGACCGCCGAGTCGTGCATGAGGAAAAGAAAAGACTATCAGAGGCGTATGCAGTTATCAAGCATCGCTACGAGGAGCGGTCAAAGAAGCTCCATATCGCGCTGGAGAAAAAGAAGGTAGCCGATGAGGCCCACGTGGCGCTGAAATTACGGTATGAAGAGCAGGTGGACAAGCTCCATGCTATACATCAAGAGCACCAATCTGCACTTGAGCAGAAACAAAAAACGGAAGAGGGATATACTTCGCTCAGAAAAAAGTATGACGCACAAAAGAACGAGTACAATGCGCTCAGTAACAAGTACCATTCCTTAAAGGCGACCCTTGAGCAGCGCACGTCTGAACTGCAGGGTGTTCAGAAGTTCCTCACGACCGCAGACGCGTTTTCTGGCGCAGAGGTCGTCAATACGCTGCGGAATATCAACGAAGAAGTGCAACAAAGCACCATCTATATGGTTGAGTGGGCGGTGGAGCACTTTGCGTTCGAGACACCACGCACAGAACAGCCGACCACAGAGGCCATCGAGCAGACAAAGACGTCGGAGAGCTTGGGTGTAAAGCTCATGCAATTGTTGTGGGCGAGGGACCACAAAAACAATCCTATCATGATCGAAATGGCTTTTCGAGCCCATTTGATATATTCATTGTACTGGGTCGCGTCGCCATGGAGCATCGGACAAGAAGAGCAGTCGCATAACGTCTACATTGACGCGATATACCAGAGGATGCGGGAAACAGGTGAGACAGCTTCGACATGTTGCGGAAGTATGCTGACCAGCTCATGCACCTTTGACAGAGGGGCAAGCCATCTCTGGCAATTGGCGTGCCCTTACACGCGCGTATACTCTGCCCGCATGCATGAGCGATCCTGAACTCGCCCATAACATCGACACAACGATCGTGTCAGGCTTTTCTGAAATCCTTTTAGCAGCAGGCTGCACCGCCTCGAAAACAGACATTACATCTGTGTTGTGGACAAAGTTCGCTGAAAAGGTCCACCACTTCGTTTCGCTTGCTGGACAAGTTAACAAGATGATTGGTGTGGGGGTGATTTCGGAGGACTTTGAAGTATTGGTGGTATGGCCCGACACGCCGTTC
>JBBPSB010000762.1:0-11527 GCA_038093375.1 Xerocomus brunneocitrinus
TGCTGGGTTGCTTGGATGATTCGGGCAGGTTCAAATCGCGATCCCTACTTGGAAGTATCACGGTACGATTCGCCGCTACATACGCAGGTAGCAGGTCGGTAACATGGATCGACACGAAAGCCACTAGCAATAGATATGAAACAGAGGGCAGGGGGAACAAATCGGTACATGTGGAACTCGGAACAGTCTGCGATACCACCAACGATCTCGGAATAGACAAGTCATATGCGCTGATGGCTTCTTGTAACATATGGTCCCCGACTCCCACGGTAGTGGAGGAGGGTTCTCCCTGCAGGAAACGAGCAGATTTCAAGCAAACGGACCCCGCGGGAACATTTCACTAAATTTGACAATTGATTATTTAAGCTATTATAAGTGAAAGCGTATACAGACTCATCACCGTCGCCCGTTGCAAGTCACAAGAAAAAAAAACCGCATGTGAGCCTTCGACTATCTAGTTTCGCACTGTTAATGAGCGTTTGAGTGTTGACGTGCATGCTACAGGTTTATAGCCAAGGTTCCGTGCCTTGTACCACGTCTTATTGATGAAAGTTACCTCCCTCCCATCCACCCCCATAAAACATCTGATTACCCCGTTTATTATGATCCAATATATCATCCTTGTGAACATGCGAGCATTTTCGAATCACCAGAAAACTTCTGTGCCTGGTTAGCAAAAGCCCTGAAAAGTCACCATCTATACTGTACCCTGTGTGATATTGACTTCACTGGATCTGTTGCATTTGACCGAAGCTTCATTAAAATTTTTTATGCACCGCATTGTATCTGTATCTCGAGGAACACGCAATACTTCAGCTCTGCGAACTATACACACTGCCAGCTTTTGCGTGACTTGATGCGTCCCTCTGATTCACCCGTTTTGACTATTGCCACATGTGTTGCTAAGCAACTGGATGAAGCACCTTGTTGGATATTCTATCCGGACTCCGTTTACGAGGGTAACTTATCTCGTCTGAAACTCAACATTCTTGCTTCATCTGTTTCGAACCTTGGAGTCGTCAAGCCAAAAAGTAAACAACAGACCAAGGCTACTTTCATTGCTATCCTGGTGTCTCACTTTTTGCAATCTCGCTCTTCAGTCTGCAATCATTCAGCCGAAGATGTTCTTCGTCAGTTCGGTGACGTGGATCTTCCTTCGACATGTGCACACCATATGGTTTCCCTGGTTTCTGTGTACTTTGACAACTTGTATGGCCGAGAAGTATCTGCCATGCTCCGTAACCCCCCGGACACAATCCACGCATTCAGCGATAATCCTGTACACAATCCCAGTATTGAGTGGGTTTGTTTACCTATTGATGACCTTGTATCTCGTATTCACAAATTGTCTATAGATATTCTAAGAACCTCGATCCAACGCCTACTACCCGAGGGTCGTCCATCCATAAACAGCCGTTCCCGCCGCAGAACTTGCATTGGATTGATTCAACATATACTCGCTCGCGTGTGCTATTTGGAGTATGCTGGTGCAGTTGCTGTTTGTAATATCTATTTGTCTTACTATCCTTACAGGGCAGCTGTCAATGAGACGGATAGTTATTACCTGGTACAAATTCTTGAACACGAATATGGCCAGATCATCATTGATACATTGGCGACATCACCTCGCGCACGTAGAGTAGAAGAACAAAAGACTGCACGGCGCAACAAAAGGATCGAGGACGTAAGTGCTGCACAACTGGCTTCCACTGCCTATAACCAAGATTGGCCGTCCGTTGTTCCAGAGAGTGTCGTCTTGTCTTGTCTGAATCGGTATTATGCAGGCTCACAGTGGACTGAACCTCCGGTATGTGCTGTATGTGGTCAATATCAGCAAGATGCACAGGCTTATGATTTGATGTCGGGATCAGTGGAGCTCGAGTTGGACAATCTTCGTCTACAAGATCACTTTATCATTAAAAAGTGTGTAGTCCAATGTTTATCCCCGAGGTTCAACTATAACAATTCTTGCCTCAATGGGTTGATGCTTGACCGCCATGGTGTCATTTCCGATGAAGAGGACGCAGCTAGAGTCAACATATGCAGAGAATGTTATGTTGCATTGTCCAAAAAGACAGTTCCTCGATTTGCGCTTGCTAATGGTCTCTTTCGGGGGGAGCTTCCAACAATGTTTCACGACCTCACGTGGGTAGAGGAAAAAATATGTGCAATATACTGTAATACAGCTCATGTTACACGTTTGTTCCAGTCCTCAGATCCATCGCAGCCGAAGGTCTTTCATGGTAATACCTGTGCTCACGAGATGAACATAGTTTCCACTGTCTCTATTTTACCGCGGACACCAGCAGATGTCACTGGCCTCTTGAGCGTCATTTTCATTGGTCCAGGAAAATTTGATCCGAAGCAACTTGGAGCAATGTTTCGTGTACGCAAAGGAAGAATTTGGGAATTCTTACAATGGCTCAAGTATCATAATCGTTTGTATGCTAAGATTCCGCTCGACCAGGATATTCTTGAGCTGTACCCAGAAAATGACATCATTCCTGGACTCATCGATCGTGTCGTGGAAGACAACGAACTTGATGCAAATTTGGTTTTTCATGACGAGACTGCAGGCTTTGAGGACCACCCGGCTACACTTGCACATCAGGAACCTCTCTGTTCAGAACAGGATGACAATGTGCGATTGACGGAAGGTAATTTAGGTCCGGTGACCTTCCTAGAGAAGATGGGCGTTTCTGATCCTGAAAGCGTCAGAATCAGTGGTCGAACATTCACTGCTGCTGCACTGAGAAACCTTAAGCCTCATTCTTCATCTGTTCCTGATCTTATCATACATCGAGGATCACAAGCCATCAACGAGTACAACAATCCAGATCTATTCCCTGGGATGTACCCGCTGCTTTTCCCTTATGGCATTGGTGGCCTTGATGACAAATCCAGGCCGACCGCGTTGTCATTTCAACAACATGCGCAGTATCTCCTGAACATCCCAGACCGATCGTTTAGGTATCATCAAAGTTTTCTCTTTGTTGCTCTGAACATCCAACAACGTCGTCTGGCTCACCTTCATACTGCGTTTACTTGTAAGAAGTCAAACTTTACTTGGGTTGCAGAAAAACTTCGACTGATATCTCCTGACATCCTGAACCGTGTCGCCTCTCGCCTTGAACAAGAACATAGAATTTCGGATATGTCCCAAGAAGAGAAGAATGCACTCAATCTGTTACAGTACGTCAACACTATCTCTGCTCGTATTCCTGGCTCAGAGGCTTCAAAGATTTATATCCGAAATGAAATTCGGAGCTACTTTGGATACTTTGGTTTGCCTCACCTTTTCTTCACATTCAATCCGAGTGTCGCTCACAGTCCAATTTTTCAGGTCATGTACGGAGACATCAAAGTGGATCTGTCTAAACGGTTTCCCCGCCTCGTCTCTGCCCGTGAACGTGCCATTCGCCTGGCACAAGACCCAGTCGCTGCTGTCAACTTCTTCGAGTTCTCAGTGCGCTGTTGTTTCGAATATCTGCTTGGATGGGATTACAAGAAGCACCAATCTACTCCAGCTGGTGGACTGTTTGGTCACCTACAAGCTTTCTACGGTACCTGCGAGTATACCGAACGAGGTTCGCTTCATGGTCATTTTCTCCTTTGGCTGAATGGTGGTATGAATCCCACAGAAATTCATCGCCGGTTACATGATGAAAATTTTCAGAAGAGATTCTTTGCATTCTTTGACGACATAATCCATCATCATTTGCCAGACATCGAGGTATCTATTAATTCCACGTTCGAGCCCCGTGTTGAACGGCCGCCGAAACCTCCTTCAGGTGATGAAGCACTGTCAAATGAATGGAAATCAATTTTTCTCACTGAGGTCAAAAAATGTGGAGAGGTTTTACAGCGTCACAAATGCCGTCCCGTTTGCCACAAGTATGGAAATGAGGGTAAATGCCGGTTTCTCTTTCCTCATGACATTGTTGAAGCCTCGTACTTTGATCCTGAAACTAATTCAGTCGTGCTTATGTGTAAAGATGGCAATGTTAACTATCACAATCAATATATTCTGGTATTCTGTCGCCACAATCACGATCTCAAATGCATATTATCAGGCAAAAGTGCGAAAGCAGCAATGTTCTATATTTCGGACTATATTACCAAGATGGGGATCAAGACGTATGAAATGCTTTCATTGCTGTCACGCGCCGTTGCACGACTCCCATCTAAAACTACTACTAGTAACCAGATGTCTGCGGTTGATAGTGCAAAGGCACTGTTACATAAATGTCTATCCCAATTCAATAGACAACAGCAGATTCACGCGCAACAAGCCGCTCGTTATATCCAAGGCCATGACGACAGCATCTCGTCTCACCAGTCTGTACCTATGTTATCTTCTCTACTGCTTTCTTATGTGAAAACAACTTTCGTTGGAATCGATAGCACAAAGTCCAACATGCATGGTGTTCCAGAGGACAGTGACGATAATAATGATGAAATTGAGCGTTCACAGATCCGTGTTTCCACTGATAAGGCGGGAAATCTCATTGAAGCGAATCAAATTCACCATTACCTACATCGTGCTGAGAGCTTAACACATATGAACTTCTATGATTTCTGCAGGTGCATTCGACTACAGACAAAAGCGAGAAGCAAGCAAGTCAAGAATACTCATGAAACTCGCCTGGGTGTATTACGAAGGCATGCTCTGAAACCCGGTCACCCTCTGCATGCCACACATGAACTCGTTGAACATACAGATGAATTCCACAATCGTGATCTTGTTCCTCGCGTGATTGGGATGTCAATACCACGCTCGAATAACAAGTGTGCATGGGCATTGTTCACACTAAGTCATTTCAAACCATTCAGTTGTGATGTTCCATTGTTCAACAAAGACGATGATCCTGAGAACGTGTTCGACACATATACATTTTCAGACTATAGCCGCTCTATTATAAACAATTGGGAAGCAATCCACGAGTGCGAAGATGAACGGGATGCAGACCGACTCCGTAAACGAGCTCAACAAATGTCGAACCAAAAACCTTCCAATAAAGCGCAATGTCTTGACAATGACATTCTTGATCTAGAATTCAAGCAACAGAAACTTTCTCGCTCGCAGGATGACTTTCGGGGCCAACAGCTGGTGCTCTTACTACAGAATGCTGGCTGGTTACAAAACTCTTTGACAACTCCTAGACCACAGTTAGATATCGGAGAAGTGAATCAAGGTAGTGCAAGTAAACCCGCAACATTTGAGTTCCCTGACTTTACAAAAGAAAGACTGGTTCAATGGAAAAAACACATTGACTTGCAAGAAGCAGCCATAGCGACAGCGCGACGCAATGCTTTGAATCCTGATCAGCAAGTGGAGATACAAGTGATAAAGGTCGCTGAGACAGAAACCAGGTGTGATTATGACATTGACTTGTCCTCACGTCCTTGCCCTACCACAGAAAGTACAGCATTGGCAACCCCCTCTCCAGCATCATCGGCGGTGAATTTAGATCCAAGGGAGATTATTACGAAAATTGGAAGAGAATGCGGCCTTAATGAGAAACAGTGGGTGGCGTTCCGAATTATCTCCGAGCATTTTATCACAAAGTGTGTTGAAAAAAACGGTCAACATACAGATCCACTCATTATGCTCATGACTGGTCCCGGTGGCACAGGGAAAACTTACGTTGTAAACGCTGTTCAGTCTGTGATGACACATTACGGGTGTGGGCATATGATCCGCTTCTTAGCACCAACGGGATCGGCTGCAACTTTGATTGATGGGATGACAGTGCACAAGGGCCTAGGAATTAAGATCAAGTCCAAAAATAAAGGGAAAGGAAACCGAAATCCCGGTGACAGTGTTGAAGATTACACCGTCTTGATCTCCGTCAAAGAACGCACCAGACTGCGAGAAGAGTGGAAGAATGTAGAATTCCTATTGGTTGACGAATCCTCTCTCATCGGGCTTGAACTGCTGGCAGATATTGATCATGCACTCCGCTTTGCAAAGGAGAAACCAGATATTCCGTTCGGAGGAGTGATCGTAATCTTTTCGGGTGATTTTTTTCAGTACCCTCCGGTTGGTGGAACACCGTTATACTCACCGATATCACCGTATGCCAGGCAATCAGATGCAGAGATCCGAAAGAGATTGGGAAGGCTAGCGTGGAAAAAAGTAAATACTGTGGTCAATCTCACCGAACAACAGCGCATGAAATCAGACCCCGAGTATGGTGAGGCAGTCCAACGTTTGCGCACTCGGGAGTGTACTCTTGCAGATGTAGACTTGTTCAATTCACGAGTCGTGAGGTCAGCCACAAACCCCGGTGGTGTAGACATGAGTGAAGCGAGCAATTACAATGCTTCAGCAATTGTTGCTACTAACAAAGCTAGAGAAGTGTTGAACCAAGCAAAAGCGTACGCTTGTGTTGGCGACTCCAGCAGGGTGATCACATGCTTCGCATTGGACAAGAGTTCACATACAACTCTCTCTCTCGCTGAACGCCGAACCTTACTCAATTTGAATGTTACTTCAATTTCTCAGTCACTCCCTGGGTCAGTACTTCTGTTCAATGGAATGCCGGTTATTCTTCGCACACGCAACCTTTCCACCGATCTTGGAATCACGAATGGTTCACAAGGATTTGTACGAAAGATCTACACATCATCTTGTCCGGTTGGTCTGACTCATGCTATTTGCGCGTTAGTCGAGTTTCCACATAGCAAGGTTGATATCCATGGACTTCCGAAGACTTATTTTCCTATTACCCCGGTAACGTGGACCTTTACAACCCTACTTGACAAAGAAGATGGGTCAAAAGAGAAGATCTGTGTCACTCGATCTCAACTTCCAATACAGCCAGCGTTTGCTGTTACCGGCCACTCTGCTCAAGGAAAAACATTACCGAAGGTCTTGGTTGATCTTTCCGATGGTGGGTTCGCCGCTTACGTGGCTGCATCGCGCGCAAAGTCACGAGAAGGTCTTTGTTTGACCCAGCCAGTGACGCTTAATCAACTCAACAAATCACTGCCCGCGGATCTCTTGGCTGAGGTACAACGATTTAATGCGCTCGAACATAACACTTACATCCAATATGGTTTACGTGCAGGCAATATGATTCCCGTGCCTGATGCAGAGGCAGAGTGGTCAGAAAAAATCACTGCTCCCAAACCAATTTTCGAGCTAGATTCACCAGCTCCCAAAACCTCAAATAAAAGGAAGTCATCAACTGTCATCCAAGGGTGTGATGACACGGGATCAGCGAGTCTGTCCACCACTGTCACAGTAGCAACAACTGACCTCTCGAGGAAGCGAATGAAAATTTCCGACGTACGCGAAAATACTCTATCGAAACTTTGTTTGCTAAGTCCGATACCGCAGTCCCCGCCAAGTGCTGGTTGCCGCTGGTCCACGGAGAACTGGTCATGTGCGTATGACAGCGTGTTCATGGTCCTTTTTTACACTTATCGCGCTGCAGGCACTGTTGAGAAGGAAAGATGGAGAATTGTGGGCAACCCTCTCAGGGAACTGGCCGAAGCGTATGAGGTACTCCTACAGAATGATACCAACTTGTTTAAGCGAGACTTATTTGACAGGTATCGAGACGAGTTTCGGGACCGGCTCAGCTCACTTGATCCTTCAGCATTTCCGCGCACAGGTCAAGTTGGCGCTGCTAGCACTTCAATCCTTGAGTGCATGTTACCCCCAGAAGGCCGTGCCTATGGTTTCGTCTATGCCTGCTCGAATGCCACGTGCGAAATTGAGCCCTCCCTTGTTCCACCGCGGACCTTTCCAACTCTCTGTACCCCATTGCGATGGTCGGATCTCGATTCCACATCATACCCGCAGAGTATCAACCTTCAATATTGGTTCGATCTCTGGTCCAACTCACAACAAGTCCGTCACTCAAGAACGAACCCAGTGCATTCGTTATTCGAGTGTCAAGGGTCAGTAACCATAAGCATCCGCTTGACAACACTGCCGTCAGTACTGTTCTTTGAGTGTGTTGAGCTTAGCCCGGTGGCGTCGTGCAAGTCCATTGCGTTGCCACACCTCCGCGGTGTGGCACGGTACTGCCTGGTGGGCGTGATCTACCTGGGTGGGTATCACTTTTCTGCGCGTTTTTGCGCCGACGGCAAAGTATGGAACCATGACGGGCGCGCGAATGACGGAGTTCCCTTTCTGGAACCCGATATTCAAGAATTCGACCTTTGCACGCTGCGACAATTCGACAACCGCCGTGCACACGTTTTCGTCTATGGTTTCCAGGCCTTCAGTCCACAGTGAACCTATTCTGGCATCGGTCCGTGTATATAATGCTCCCACTTCTTGGTTTCTTGGACTCCCATCCCTCCCCGCTATCTTCCCTTGCCCAATCACTCGTTCGCCTCGCTACTATTACCATGTCCTTCACTCCACCTCGTGCTTCATCTGTGGACTCCCTTGCGTCTGGCGATGTCCCAACTACTACCTCTCATGTCCCTGGTGATCATCCTGAATCCCCGACGAGTCCCCGAGTTTCCGAAAGATCAGCTCTATGGATGTCTCTTCTCCGTGTTGTCGGGTATCCGAATGCAGCCTCTGGCGCTCTCCTCGAAACCGTTGCAGGCGAGAATAACCCTAGACCTCTTCGAGGTGTGATGCAGGATTCCGCGGAATATTGGATCCGATCGAACGGTGAACCATTCACCCTGAGATTCCCTGCGAAGATTGACCGCGGTGGTCAATTTGGGAAACTCGGAGCGTATTTCAACCTTCCAGACACAGGTGTACGTCTGTCCATGTTTGTAACAATTCCGTTCCTCGTGCTAAGCACCATTTTAGCTTGATATTAACTCTCTGAGGAAAGCCCGAGCTCAATTTGAGCTCAAATTCCTCACCGAGGAAGATGATAATTGCCCCCCGGATGCGATCCTGTGCTCCAACACGGCGTTGGAAATACTGATGCACTTGTACCAGTCCGTTGAAGAGGTCCGTTCAGTCAAAGATGGCAACAGAAAGCCGAGAATCACTCCGTTCCACCGATCATACGACCCTGGTTATGGAGACTACTATTCAGCAGTTGTTCTGACCGAGCCCCTGTTTCGCGGTCTCCCAAACACTGAAAGAGGTGTTGCCCCAAAGCTCAAGCGTGCGGACATCGGAAGTGCGTAATATCTTATTATTTACAGGACGTACGGCTGACTGTCATGGCAGAATCTGGAGGCTGTTTGAGTCCAAGTAAGGCCAGAGCGGCTGCCAGCAGAGCCCAAGCTGCGCTCCCAACTGCTATAAACACGCAGGGTGCGTTTTTCAGCGTTCCCTTGATCTAATACCACATGACCTGATTTGTCTACCATCCAGATTCTCGCACCTTCCCTATCTCGCATCTGCCTGACCCGCAGAACCGCTACGCTGGCCTATCAAATGCGCATCCGAATCTTTCCAGTGCATACTATGTGCTTGTGCCGGATGTTTTCGATTCGCAGGGAGTCCGCATCAGCCCTGCTGACTATGAGGCAAAGTGTGGGGACGGTCAGTTTGTTGAGGTTGAGGTGATCGTCAAGCAGTAAGCTTTCCTTGTTTCCATCTTGTGATTTTTTGACGCAGGTTTATTCCAGTTGGAACATCCTTCCCAGTCCATCCAACTCCAATGGATCTCGCGTGTACCAGCTTGTCGCCAAGCAGATGAAATTCCTCCCGTACCACACGTATACCAAAGAGGCATTGTTGAAGGCCCAGAACCCTATAGCAAAAGGGAAAAGGAAAGCTACCTCAGACTGTGAGCTGATGGGACAGTCGCCTACCAAGAAGGTAGTAATGGTTGAGACTGATGGAGAGATGGAATTGTAAGGATGTGGATTCGGCATTCCCTAGATACATGTAGATAAAGGCTTTTTCTTGAGCGCTACAACAGGCGACGAATAGATATTTTTTGGTCGAATTGCACTTCAATGGAGTCAATGGAGTCGGGGATTGGCGACTCTTCGGACGTCGTCGGTGACGCAAGCAATATGTGCGTGATGCGTAGTCTGCGTAGCTACAGGATACAGGTGGTTGGTATGTACTAGGGTAGTTGTACCAAAGAGAGAGTGGAGCTATGGATTGAATAGAGGGATTGGGCGGGAGCGCGCAGCGCTCTCCGGCATCAAGCGTTTGTCAGAAATCTATGCATTGTGTAAGCTGCGAGGGTGGGTGGGAAAACCTCGCAGTGATACTCAATGAATTCCGGACGAGGGCGCCTGGTGCCCGATTAGAAGGAAATTGCGAGGTGCCGAGAATGTTGTTTGAGGCCAGGGTGTGGTGGGTGGGTGCAATTTGAAAGACGATGGGTAACTGAGGCAAACGAGGAGACGGGAAGGTAGCGGCGTGGAAGAGAGAATGACAACCGCCGCTTACCTCGCTCATCCAAAGACCCAACTCTGTGACCTGCGTGTCACAGAGTCACACTCTTCGGACGTCGTCGGTGACGCAAGCAATATGTGCGTGATGCGTAGTCTGCGTAGCTACGGGATACAGGTGGTTGGTATGTACTAGGGTAGTTGTACCAAAGAGAGAGTGGAGCTATGGATCGAATAGAGGGATTGGGCGGGAGCGCGCAGCGCTCTCCGGCATCAAGCGTTTGTCAGAAATCTATGCATTGTGTAAGCTGCGATTCCCGAAAGTGAGGAGTGATCGACGACGCATGCAGCGAACGCAATGCCCATGGAATAGGAGGAGGATGAGATGCTCACTGCGGTCATCCCCAAACCGGCGGGAGGGTATAACAGAGGAAGGATTGCTGGATGTCTAGTTTGGCTTGTATATAGGGCGCGAGAATTTGAGCGTGTCGACGGAGGTAGACGAGGAAGGCGTCGCTGGCCCAGCAGCCTTTCACCTTGACGATGTCGAATGGGACATTTCGGAGGAGATATTCCAAGGTTGATCTGATGCGGATACCGTGACCACTGAGGGGGGAAATCTGTGCCCACTTGAACGCGCTGTCCAGCGTTTTGAGGAATTTGTGCTGCGTGAGAGGATGGTAACTTTCCCCTACGCGATACGCGAATAGGTGATCACCGGGAGGGGGGTTGTTGACCTGAAAGTGGTTGAGAAGCGCTGCGTGTGGGTCGGACGGCCCTTCCTGGCGCGCCCAGTTGACGTCCTCGCTGAGCGGAGACATTTTGGTACGAGGGAGGTGAAAATTGAAAACTTCCAGGCCCTGCCGGTCATGCTGGGTGCTGACTCCGTTTCTTGTGATGTGCTGGGCGGGGTCGAAGGCTTGTAAGTTTTGTACGGTGAATTCACCGGTGCGAGCAGTGGCGAAGAAGACGGTGGTGAGGCATGCGAAGACGGCGGCGTCAACTGGGGAAGACAGGTCAAGGTGATCCTTGAGGACCTCAATGGTGTGTGTGGTGTACGGTTCGCATGGCGGGCGCTTAGAGGTGGGCGGGGCGAGGGTCTTTGCTGCCTTCAGTAGCGCATTCATCTGAAAAAAAAAAGTGCTATAGTAGTCAACAGCCAACTATGTAGACTCCATGAGTCACTTGTAGTGCTATGTAGTAAACACATCATATATCTTAACTACCAGATACTATATAGTTA
>JBBPSB010000763.1:0-11499 GCA_038093375.1 Xerocomus brunneocitrinus
CAATACCTGTAGGAACTCAGTAAACACTAGAGAACCTACAGTAGGAAATAGACTCTAAGTAGTCCGCTATTTTGCTTATGTAATGGGTGGCTGTACCACTGTATACCATATAGGAATAATTCCAACACTCCCCCTCAAGCATGAAACTGGCAAGGAAAATGCTTGCCCAAAGAAAGAAGGGTAAAATTAAAGTAGAAATAGAATGAATACCTAAATGCAAAGTATTCCGGTGTCCATAAGTCCGTGTGATATGTCCATTGAGGTCGCACCTCAGGCATCACTTATTTCAAACTCCGATGATCTCAGAGACCTATTTCCTTTGTAGGCAATAATATATCTCTTTGACCCTGCCTCGAGGAGGCCTCTTGTCTGCCGATCCCCCATATCCCTCGCGCGTGCCTCGTGCGTGCCCCTTGCGTGCCTCGCTTTCGTTTGGTCTCCTTACCCGCCTCCCTTGCGTCTCCTCTCCACCACGGCTGTACCCCCTCCTCGCCTCGTCCGCGCCTTGTCCGGCCCTTGTCCGCCCGCATTGTTTGTCTAGTATTGTGATATGTTACAAGGTACGTTGCCTTCTCAACCGTTTTTTTTTCTCGTTTTTCTTCCTCTCCGCTACCTCATCACTGCCATGCCCTCCAGACTTGGTGCGCGCGCCGGCCAACCAGTGACGAAGGGGCTCAGACTCCATTTCCAAAGCCCATCTCGGCCCCGGGACAAGCGGAAAACTCAGACATTGGCTCATATCGCTGGTCAAGATGCCAAACGTCGTCGACTGACTGAACAGCTCGAAAAATTGATCACGAAGACCCCGTCCGTGCCCAGCGATGACACAAACAATCTCCCTGCACTTGACTTCGGGTTCGAGGACCAGGACGTCAGTGAAGTAGTTCAAGATGTCATTCCCAGCGACACCATCAATGTCGAAGCCAATCCTAGTGCTGAGCATTCAACCATCGCTTCTAATCGCCGAATCTTGCCTGACCCAGCTGCTCAGCGCTTATACAATAGCTGGACTTCCCTCATTCCCATGGTGATCACGCCTTATCTGAAGTACGCTTCGGGGACACTAGGGAAGCCGCTTCCAGCAGCGCAGCACTTACTCTCCTATTGCTCCCGCAATGATTGCGCTTCGAAGTCCACTCCCATCCTTTGCCTCTTTTTCGACCGTAGGACACATTTCTCGGATTGGAACTTTGTATTAACCATCTGCAGATTTCGCCACAATTGACGTGGTGAGCTGCCAGTGTGCCACGCTACCTCAAGTACTTGTGCACTCTGGTCTTTTCCCCACTGCACCATCACAACCTCGTATGGCCGTTTCCATCGAACTACTTGCGTTCTACCGAGCGCTCTTTGAACGCTCTTGCGATGCCATCAACGCGCTTGCTGGCGCTCTCCACAATCATTACATCCGTCGAGGCTTTCGCATGGTAAACAAAAATGTAAGCGCACATCTCCTCTTTCCATTATTCTTTTTTATCCGAGGCGACAGGGTGATGCGATCCAGGAACCATTCCGCCGGGCGCTCGGTTTTGCCGTGCAGTGGTATGACATCCTTCTCGTCGAAGTCGAGCGCAATTTAGAAGCCGTGGCTCAGCGATCTCGTGATAAGATCCAGTCTTCGAAAGTGCTGCCCACTCCTGTCATATTGACTCCCCATTCCACCCCCCAGCGGCCCCTGCCAGCAACGCCAACTTCTTCAACGATTCCATCCCAGTCAACTGTTGGGAGCTGTGAACAGCTCCTCATCTCGCGTTGTCCCGCATGTTTCGGGAGTACCACGTTTGGTCGTCCGCTTGCCGAAGGTGGCGACATTCATGTCGCCACGGACGGAAACTTCCATCATCGACATCGCCGCTCTGCTGGTGACTCTCCTGGCTTTTATGATCCTGCTTATTTTCTTCCCAAGACTGCAGTTGACGCCATGGGTTCTCAAATTTTGGAACACCGCAAGAAGCCGGCCAAGCTTCGGAAGCTCAAGGTGCCTGACGAAGCACTTGATTCCTGCGAATCATCCTATGAGGCCGCAGATGGTAAGAAGCAGAAGACGTCCATGGAGAGCTTCGACGACACTGGACTCATGGCGCTCATTTGTCGGCACGACATTCCACTTTTTTTTGCCAACATCGACTCTCCCGGTGAGCAACAGAAGTATTCACTCGCGCTTATTTCGCATTTATTCTCGATGTTGCCGTCGAGCGCTACCGTCACTGTCCTGTATGACGTCGGATGTACCTTGGATCGCACACTATCATTGGTAGGTGTTCTAAACATTCATCCCCGACATATTTACTCAAGTGTTCAGTATGGTATTCTTCCCGAATCTGTCACGGCTCGGTTGCGCTTTGCCACGACGGCCATGCATGCATATGGCCATGAGTGGGCTTGTCAGCTCGTCTATAACCCACGTCTGGCAGATGGTCTGGGGCTTTCGGATGGCGAGGGTACTGAGCGTCTTTGGTCCCGTTTGACCAAACTGATCGGGATCGAGCGATCTTCGTCGGTGCGTTCATCAATTCTCTAAATCTTATGTAAATAGGATGAATGCCTGCCTCATTCGGTAGCGACAACGTCGCATTTGGCTCATTGACCGACAAGCAGCGGCTGTTGGTGCAGAAATGCGGAGGGACCTCGGAGATTGGATTCAGCGCCGTCTTCATCGAGGGGTCCAGGAGCAAGGTAGAGTAGCCCAGATGACCCTCGACGAATGCGGCATCTCCGTCGACGAACTCCGTCGACAATGGACTTTGCAGAAAGAGTCGCAGCTTTCAATTCAAGCACGTAAGTTATTCCCGCACTCGGATATATTACTGATAGCAGTTGAAATATCAGATGCTCCCGCGCGGCTCAAAAAAGAACTCGACACTCTTTTGACACTTCAGACTGACATTGATACGACCAACCGGGCCATTCAATCCGCAAAGAGCGCTATTGAGAAGCAGCTAGCTATCTCTGACGACACCAAGGCAGCGTTCCTGAGCTTAGAGCATGCTCATGATCGCCTGATGACCAAGGTTGAGGCCCTGTACGCCTCCCTCAACATTAGTGATCAGTTCTCCGAGCTGAAAGATATCGACTTGGACTACGTCCGAACACTTCTACTTGCTTGCGACCTCAAGATTAACATACGTAAGCGTGCAATATCCAGTTTCTTCGAGTGGGACAGACTAGACCAAGCTGTCGGAGGGGCTCAGAAAGCGCTTGGTAAGTTATGTTGCCCCCGAAACTCCAGGATCTCATTGTTATGGAAGGCACAAAACTACACCAACGAACACGTAAGGCGATCGCCAAACGACAGCCTGCTCTGATGAGTGCGATTCGCAAATATAATACGTACTGTGCGCGTCTCGAAGAACTCTATGATCCGGCCTGGTCTATTCCGCTTCCCATGCCGCTTCCCACGAAACTCAATGACCTCCGCAACCACGATTCCTTGATGGAAGATGTATGGATTTGTCCATCGGTCGGCAAAGTCCCTCGTTGGATAGATGACAAGAACGCTCGAAGCGGCATCCGAGCGATGTTGAAACACGATCGCTGCCTCGAAGAGAGGAGACGGTTAGGTATTGAGTCAGACAACATGTGTCGGTGGTATGGCAGTGAGCTAGCAGCGGTCGAGCTCGCACTTCGCACTCCCGGCAGTGAGTATCTTGACCTCTCACATGCGTTTCTGACTAGTTCTTTAGATGAAATTTTCTCTTTGTTTCTCCAACACCGCCGAGAGCAACTCTTGTTACTCCCATCCCGCTGGTCCGGTCCATTGGCTTCGATCGCCCGATTCAACGCTCAGACCCAACAGGCCGAGGCGGTAGCTATCCGATTATCTCAAGGAAGTTCCGCGGTCCCACTTCTTTGGGTTTCTCCCACCACTGTCGAAGCTCCGGAAGGCCCCGCCGAAGAGAATCCCAACCTCAACCACGATCTTGAGCCAGACCTTACCCTTAACGCCGAGGACGAGATCACACTGGATTACCTAATAGATGAGGCGACCCCTCCTGACGAGGATGACCCCATTCACTGCCCAACGTCTTCGACAGAACTTGTCTGGAGAATGCCGTCGGTAAATACTCATGCGCCCCCTCTGATACACTCTTACTGACTGAAATTCATAGGATTTGACTTTTGACGAAACCCCAGTTCCGCCAGGGAGCAAACATACAGAGGTAGGCAAGGTTGGCCGCAAGATTGTTCCAGAAATCGACGGATTTCCCCGTCTTGACTTCGACCCCGACGACATCGCAATGCTCGCTTCCCCAACGGCATGCATCAATGACGTCTGTATCAATGGTTGCATTCCCGTCCTTTTCTCAGATATTCTTGGCACTCACCCACCCAATCATCGTTTTGCCGTGTTTTCGACGTACGACCTTCCCCGTGCTCGCCACAAGAATGATACCGAACTATGGAAGGCTACCAGGCATACAGCATTCTGGGCCAAAGATATTTGGATTATACCTATTTATCGGCCCGGTCACTGGGTATTGTGTATTGCTGACCTCTCCCGCCGCGTGCTCCGTTTGTTTGACAGTCTCGCTGAAGAGAAACCCTGGCGAAATGATGTCAAGGTAAGACTCCTACGTCTTACTAAGTCGCCGTCGTTGATGACTTCATGAAAGGAAATTGGGAACCTTATTGCACGGCTTCTTGCAACTGCGAAGAATATGGTTCCCCCCCTCCAGGTAGACCGACTGCCGTGGACCGCTTACCCACTTACGGTAAGACGGAACTCCTCAGTGATCACCAATAGTACTCAGTGTTAGCAGACCGTCCCTGTACAGAAAAACGGCTATGATTGCGGGATCTGGGTCTTAGCAACCGTGGCGGCAACTTTTCGGGGGTTTAGCGCAACATCTCTGACGGAGAGAGACATGGTTGACTTTCGGCAATATCTACATAACCGTGTTTTGTCTTTGCAGGACAATTAATATGGGCTTTCTCCCCTTTTGAGTCTGTCTGTTACGATTCGTTTCCCCTTATACTCTTTTTCTTCGGACTCATCGTTTCCTTTGTCTACGACTACCATTCTATCCCACATCCCCGGCCTAAATGGCTTTCACTTGTCTTGGTAGTCGTTTCCTTCCATCTGATTCCATCCGAGTCCATCGGCTTCGATGACTCGTTCGTATTTAGTCAGTGCTTATTTTTTATGACTCCATCGGCCGCCGATGAGTCATTTCTCTCTAGTCATCTCGGTGACTCTTTATGACTCGGCTCCGTATCTCCCACGCCTGCCCTAAACTAGTAGGACAGTATATATACCTTCGATACACGTCTTGTCTCCCTAGCTTAGATCTCCTCTGTACTTGATACCTTGTACATGAATCTAGCCCCTTGAACTTCTCTCATCTCTTGTCCCCTTTGAAAAGCCTACGCCCGTGCTTTGAACGGGTGTCTCGTCCTTTGAACCTTTGAACCTTTGAACCCGTCAAGTAGGAAACCCCCTTGACTATCTCCTGAAACGTTCCAAGAGGAAACCCCCTTGAACACCCTCGGACCTTCGACCCCTCACAGAGGCTACGCTTGCCACTCTACCCGAGACCAAGCGTAACACTGTCTGCTTCACCAAGATATGAATGAACCAGGCGTGCGCGCCACTGAAATGCGCTCTCCGCCATTTCCCTATGTCGGCGCATTGTACATGATCCGATCAAGCCTCCTAATGTGACCCACTCATCAAATGCCTGTGTCGCAGCCCGACTAAGTTCATCGATGAGTTCCCGTGTCTCTCCCGCTGCATGGCGACTTGCGCGACGATATTTCGCCTGACTCTCTAGACGCATCCTCCTGCCCAATATCACATCTGCCAGATTCTTGGTGAACTGGCTCTCGTGTGTATTCTCTGGAGGTTCAGGTTGCGAGTAAGGTGGTAGGCCCTCCCAATGTATCGCGTCTGTTTCATCCAGTGCATCCGCACTGTCAAGGGCCGCTTCGAACAAGGATGAGGTGGGTAGCGGCGAGCTGGCAAGCCTAAGCAGTAAAGGAGGCAGCCCTTGGGTGGTGAACGAGGAGCCAGGGTCGTGAGAGGCCCTCTGAACTTGACGAATGAGATATGCTTTGCGATTCTCTGCCCTGCGTCGTTCTCGCCCTCTGCGGCTTGGATAAGATTTAGTATTTCATACATAAGAAAGTGACTCACTTTTCCGATTGAATATAAGTCTTCTGCTGTGCGGCATGCGCGTGTTTTTTGGTGGTGATAGTTGTGTATTTTGCACGTCGGCCCATGTTTAGTGTCCAAGGACGCTCAAAACTCTCAAGTAAGCATATAATCACTCTGTCCTCCTAAGTGTAATTCAGAGACAAGTTTGCAAATCTGCTTTACCAGAACAATCTGGCCACCGACACTCTTCACCAATGTCCTCTCGATGCCCCAAGCCATTCATTTGATGCCTAATTTGTTCTCAATCACTCACTGAAACTCGTGTATTTCCAGACAATCGAGCAAGGTCGACTGTCAGGATGACCGTTATTCACGACGTGATTGGCTCGGCGGTATCACGATCGCGATCACTGTCGCAACTTGGTGCCCGTTGCTTCTTGGATTGATCCCCCGCATAGGTAATCAGACGACTCTTTCGGCTACAAACACAAGCATACTCGTCTATGTTATAAAAGGTGGATGTGTGCTCGAATCCCCCGTTCTTTACCTTCCATCGTTTGCAGTTCCACAACCCACCATCGTCAGCACCATGACCGCCACGCACAAGACTGACCTTGGTGAGCATTTCCTTATACAATCAACAAGATCGCTCACTTCTCTTGAGACCTCGCCAATGAGATGCTCGCACATCTCGTACTGTCCAGTGAGGCAGCCAGGAAGCTCACCATGAGATTGGCTGTTAGACAAACAGTAAGAGGTGAGTCGTCGTATGATGACCGGCCTTGATGATGCTCACATTCCCTGCAGAAGAGCATTCCATTGTTGAGGCCAAGGACAGTCTCCTCGCCTCGGACAGTGACTCCGAGGAGGGCAGTCAGGATGGGACTCCCCCTCCTGACACTCCCCCTCGCCCTTCATCTCCGCCCGAGTCGCCAGCGTTGGATGTTGCCACCAATGCTCCAACCTCCGCCGCCACCGCTGTTTCTGCCGCTACGCCAACTTCTGCTGCCACCGCCGCCACCGCCGCACCCACGCCCGCTGTGGGGACCCAGGCCAGTGCTGACGCGTCCAGGGCTCCCGCCCTGGGTCTGTCTGTGCAGACAGTCGACCCCACCGGTCCCCACCATCTTTTCGTTGTTGGCGGAGTGAGCCTAGATGGGCGTACGCAACGCAAGTATAACGATTTTATCTTCGACGTGCCTTTCCCCAACGAGTCGGGGCAGCTCTACCTTGTCACACGTGGGCGCCGAGTTGGTATTTTCACGAATTGGTAAGTCTTGGATGTCACCTTCACATTAGACCACCCTGATTTCGTTCACAGGTCACGCACTTCCCCCTACGTCATTGGGGTATCTTTTGCAACCTATTCGAAGGTCCCTTCGTTGGATCAAGGAGTCGCCCTGCTGATGGCGGCCATTGATTTGGGAGAGGCACACTGGCTGGCGTAGTATTCCCCTATCGTCGAATACAATGTGATCTAAAATGTGTCGAATGTGTAACCGCTTCTTGGATCTGCATTGCGAAGAGCCTATCGCGAATCTTGCCTGAACAATGCTCATGTAAGCAAGTGTGACTCAGCCAGCTTCTTTTCCTTCCCACACAGATTGATATTGATCAACAAATCCTCAACGTCCTCAACCCGCCACGCCAGCCAAATGATTCTCTTTAGGGCTGCGAACCTCTCAGTCCACCATAGAAACTGACAGGCAGGCTCTTTGTGGCGCTCTGTCGTCGTCCGTTCAGGCTGTCCTGACTGCAAGGCGTGCTTCGTGGCGGCGCTGTCCTCCAGTGCGCCGCCACCGCAAGGTGGATCGTTCGAAGCAAGGTACTGTGGAGGTTTATATGTGAACTCCTCAGGAATTCCTAGTGGGCTACTCCGCCGATTGACTTCGCACAAGATTTTTTTGCAGGCTCCTTCGCAGCCACGCGGTATGTTCTGGAGGACTACTGACGACCAGTTCTTAGCTGTTTTCATGAATGACAGATCGGTTGACTATGATCTTGCTCGAAGTCCTCAAGATTTTTTCGCGGGCTCCTTCACAACCGCCGTATGTTCTGGCCTGACGACCAGTTCAGTTCTTAGTTGTTTTCACGAATGACAGATCAGTTGACTACGATCTCGCTCAATGTTCCTTCTCAGGTATAAGTAGCGCAAGGCCCTCTCACGACATTCGTGCAGACCTCTTTGTGACCCCCTTCGCGCCCCTTGCCGACTCTGCACGTCCTTTTGTTTGCCTTTTTTTCGCTGTGTCGTACAAATCGTGTCCCTGTGAGTCGTCTCCCTCGTCTCCCTCGATTGTATGTCATTTCTTACCGTTTCTCCAAGGATGGTGCGCCGTCGATCCAAGACGCCAAATCCCCCTCCGCCCGAAATCGACGCCGACCATACTGGCGAGGAGCTGGTTGGCGAACAGATTGGGGGTGGTCGTCGGGCTCCTTCAACCACTCCGAGCACGACCCCCACTAAATTGCGCCGTCGCATCAAACCTACGCAGCGCGCAACCCAGGCGATTCACAAGGCTGGACGACGCAGGGCCCAGCACACAGAGCCCGATGCTAGCTCTACCGCCGTGCCTGTCTCAGACAACGAGGCCCTTCACACCGTATGTCCGAAGGCGGGCGCCGCCCCTTCAGCGGTGAGCCGAGCGCCATCTCCTGGTGGCAGCATGCCTATCCCTCTCTCTTCTGCCCTTTCCCCTCTCTCTTCCGTGACCACACCATCTCCTGGGAGCAGCGTGCCTGTGCCTGTCCCTCCCACGCTTCCCGCCCCCCCTCCAGTCTTGAACCAACCAGCGTCTTTGGCTCGAGTCGACGACTCATGTATAGACCCTCTCTTACTTGCTGAGTCCTCGACCTTGGTTGTAGATGAACCGCCTTTGCCGATCACCCATGTCGTTGCGTCCGCCGTGGACGAGCACGCCATCAGCCTCGAGCCTTCTCCCTCCACTCAGCTGCCCTTGCCTGTCACCCGTGTCATTCCTCCAACACCGTCTCCTTTGGAGGAGCGTCCCGAGATCGGCCTCGAGCCTCCTCCCTGCAATCAGCCGCCCTTGCCTGTCACCCGCATCGCGTCACCCGTGGATGAGCGCGTCACCAGCCTTGAACCTCCACCATCGACTCAGCTACCCTTCGAGCACATACCAGACGAAGGAGAAGTCGAAGGAGAAGTCCTGGAACTCACGGATAGCAAACCATCTACTCCGACGTCTGGGCGACGCACTGCCAGAGTCAATGGCCTCCTCGACAATGGCTATGAAAGACTCGAAATAATCCTCACCGATCTGATCAGTAACACGTCTCTGACTGCCCAGCAAATCATGGACGGCTGGCACAAGAGCCGCGGACGTTCCATCAACGGTACCAATCATTGGAATCTATATGCGAGATACCTCGCAAAAAACGAAGCGCAGGAGCGGCAAAGGCTGGGACTTCCTGTTGAAACCCCCAGTGCGTATGACCAGGTGGTCTATCGTTTCATTGTTGCTGATGCCGTTTGCAGTCACACCTGGTGTTCGTGGCCGACTTTATGCCAAGTTTAGGGAAGAAAATCAGGATGCGTGGCAGGAAATTCTAGAGATTCACGACGCGATCGAGATGTCGGACGGTTCGCCCAATACTGTTGCCCAGCGGTCTAATTCATTCAACAAAATATCCAAGAAGTTAACAACTTTGGTGAGTAGTTTGGCGTGATTGCGAACATTCCCATCTAAGGCGTTCAATTAGTTGGAGATGGCGGCTGCCAAGCATGGTTTTGAGGCTGCGGTCGTGATCTGCGGCAACACTGTCAACCAGGATGCTTCGCTTGGCTTTGCTTACACCACCCCTGGGGCGAGGGAATTTTTTGAGACTCGCTGTCGCGCTGACAATGATGCTATGATCGGACACTTGAAGGCACATGTATAGTATGTATTCTTCTTTTTCCTATTGCGGTGTTACTCATTCGTACATATCAAAGTAATCAGGTGTCTTTGGAAGTAGTTAATGATGCGTTCGGCGATCCTGGTGACCAGGTGAATGACGAACATGAACAGCCGGGTCGCCGCGCAAATTTGACGGCAGCTGCGCCAGGTCCGTCTTCCTCTACGGACGTGGGTGGGGCAGATGCGACACGTTTGTCCGCAAACCCTCCGGCCAATGAAGGCTTGTCATCGGAGGCTGATATGATACCCTACATCAAGAAGTCGATCAAGGCCCTTTTCGGTAAGCCAATCTTGATTTCGTATTTTATCATCCATACTCACCAATTAATAGAGTCTGTCAAAGCCGACGTATCGATGTTTAAGCCAACCAACTTCCCTTGGACTGCCCTGGTCACGATCCTAGCGAACCAGGGTTTGGTAATCACTGGATGGCCGGCGACCGTGCCCATGCCCGGTGAACGCAGCACTCACAAATCGAAGGGCATTACCATCCTCAAGAAGGGGGAACAACGTGACCTTTGTAGTGCGTTCGAGAGCAAAGAAATAACGATCACCAGGGTCAAAGATAGGGCCGAGCAACGTGAGCTGTTTATTTATTTTCAAAAGGTAGTCTAAACTGATCGTTCCATAGGAGCGCTCGTACAATCATTGTCGCCAGTGATAATCGGCGCCTCGCCACCTTCAGACCACAAGTTGGGGAATGCCCAACGGATCTATGCTGACATCAGTATCGATTTCGAGGGTCCCGCGCGCCTCCCACGCATCGATGTCAGGTTACGCATCAAGCGCAAACCCGCTCGCACCCCACTCACTATAGATGACGACCCGATCATCATTAGTAGTGGGGACGACTCAAATTCTCCCCCTCACGTGCCCAGTGAGGCTGTCGAACGGCCCGCTAAAGATGTCAAGCGTAAAACGCAGCCCAAGATCCGAAGGAAGGCTCTCGAACAAGTGACCCTGGATTTTTCTTCCGACGACGAAGCCATTGACCGTTCGGGCGCTGGTGGAGTCACTGCCACTCAAGAAGATCGTCCAGACCCTGGTTCTCGCAAGCGAAAGGGAGCTGAGTTGGACTCTGGCCGTCCTGGAAAAAAACCGGCTACACGCGATGTCAAGGGGAAAGCATGCGCTGTCTCAACGCAGATGTTTCGAACCGATGTGGACTTGCCTGAGAGTGACGGAGACACTCTCAGTGATACCACTGTTAAAGGTAAAATTTCGAGCAACATCAAGCGTGAGCAGTTATTAATTTATTAATTATAGGATCCAGTGAGCAGCATGACGTGTTTCGTGCACCCCCAGGATATCCAAGGCCTGTCACGCCCACGTCCCACGACCTGCGAGGAGCTTTGGATGCTATGGTTCTTTCTTCGCCGTCTCCCAAGAGAAATGCGCGTTTGCAGTCACTGGCCAAGTCCCCCGTGGCCAGCGCTTCAGGCTCTGCAGCGGCGGATGCACCTCCCGCACCATCCCCATCTCCCG
>JBBPSB010000764.1:0-11456 GCA_038093375.1 Xerocomus brunneocitrinus
GATGGCGACACAGGGGACGTCGCTTTCGGGTGTGATGGGTTCGACGAGTGGACTTGCACTGCAGCAGCAGAAGCAACGGCGGCCGGGGACATTGGGGCATGTACCGCTGAGTCCACGAAAGACTTGATGAAAGGGTTGTGAGATGTCTTTCTTTCCATTTTTGTGGGACCTTTTTACGTTTCTTTCACTGCTGCTTTGGAAAGCTTGTATGTCTTCTGTCACGATAATCATGAAATGTGTTTACGATGTGCGCAATGTCAGATTGGGTTTGATGATTCTGGGAAAATAGGGCGTGATAGTGGAGGAGCGCTTCTGTTGACATCATTTGTCTTCTAATTCTCACAAGCTTAGGACCCTGCAGCTGATAGCCTTGGGTCTGACTAGTAGGACTCCCAGTTTCGACAGCGGGAATGTTTTCCTGTTGTTACTTATAGCTCCAGTGTGATAAACGGTAATAGACCAGCACAACTGATGAAAAATAACTTTACATCCGCGCCTTAGCAGATACCATAAAGTTTGACCGAATAATTGATATATCATCGTCGCTCAGTCCACAGAAATTCTTCACATAAGCTTCTACGCCGCCATACTTGTCACTGAGCAGATCCAGCATTGCGCGCATTGTTTCATACCTGATACCGTATGTAGTGAGCCTAAGCGCGCGAACGAAGAGGGTCATCAACCGTACTTACCGAGACGTGAGCATCCGGAGTGCAAGTGGGGTGTTGGCTGCAAACAAGGGCTCTTTCGAGAGCCGTCTGAGGACCTTTTCGCGATCCGGCTCCCGTCCTATTCGTGTCAAAGAGTAATCATAGCAGATGAAATGGTCCTCCACGCCTGCGAGCTATACGGAGATGAGCGTTGATAACTCGTTTGGGGCTATCGTACCCTGAGCAAAATGGCGGCAAGGATTCCTGTGCGATCTTTCCCCGCTAGGTATTACAGACCCTGTCAACTTTGATAAGCGCTACGCGGCGGAACGCCGAGACAGACCTGTGCAATGGACTAAAAATGGTGCGTTTGGTCTATCCCGTACGTGTCGGAGGATAGTGCCGAAAGCATGACCTCCATGATCAAGTATTTGAGAGTATAATTTCATGAATGCCTGCAAAGCGGTTAGCGGCAAGCTTTCACGAACAATAGCAGCTGCTGTACCTCCGTGGTGCCGCTTGCATACAATTCAAATCTTCTATTGAAAGGAGGCTGTGAGTAACGAATGTAGAGGGTCTTGCAGGAACGCACCTCGCCATGCTTTCTGGACTGTAGTCCTCGTTTCTGAAGACCGGGGTACGCAGTATTTGCACGCCTTCAATAGTGGGTATTGGGCTGCTATATTTCTGCATCTCTGGGTCTGATCTAAGATCAAATACAGTAGTAATTCCGAGTGCCTTCATCTGCTGAATGCCTAATAAATATGGAATCGGGAGGTGCCCCAACATAGTATAGAAGAGAAAGAACCTTGTTCCGTGATATGGGAGACTGCTGCGCCCCGAAATGCATAGCCCGGCTTCGTGATGAGATCGAGTGTGGTGGTGGTGTAGGACCCTAGATCCCGAACGTTGCACACGCCAGATATTTGCACAAATGGTGGTTTGGAGAGAACGTCTGCGACGTATGTAGGGTCCAATGCTTCCAACGAGTCGGCCGTTGCGGCCATGATGAGGGCTGGAATAGAACAAGGTATGAGGTACTTGGTTAAGCTGTGAGCTCGGATCGGGGCTCTTCAATACTATTGACACCCATCTCATTAAATCGGGAAAGACGGGGTACACGTGATGGGCCTATGGATAAAATACGCGGAAGCACCGCCATTCCCTTGAAGGTCGGTTCAAGTTCGACCCATTCACGGGTATTTCAATACCGACACTCCGTCCATAAGGCTGGACCTCTCATTTCATCGGTGGTCGAGGTTTCTCTCGCTTGACATGAAACGTGAGCACAAGACATCCGGCGTGGGGTTCAGTGTGGTGCGTTCGATGCCGTGAGTGTGCTCGGAACGGTCACGAAATACTAGGAACATTGCCACACATCAGGCCTTCAGTCGACGACCATGAGCAAACCATGAGCGTGTATACCAACTCGTTTTGTGCGTCTGGCATGCATCTCCCAAACAGATCTTGAATCAGCAACTTTTTTGGAGGCAACACTGCAATCAGCATCGGTCAGTTTCTTCATATCTTTTTTTTCCTTTAGAAACTCACCCTACACTAGGTTATGATACGCCATCGTCCCTAGAGTATGGCGACTACGGCAGGAGAAAGTCTATCCGCATGTTCAATCCGTCTTCACCCGACTACGACTACGACGTCGGACGCGGCCGTCCTCTTCATGCAGGTCATGCGCTGGTACGCAGCTGTAGAGGCACTAGCAGGTGGCTCAGTAGTCATCTATCATCATTGGAGGCTTCACTTCTGGCGGATACGTCAATAAAAACGTGCCCAACGTCGACCCTGCTTACGAAGGCAGCGCTACCCCGAATTTCGAGTTTTATCAAAGGGCAACGGGACCGTGATGGAATTTATGATCAACACTTCTAGTATCAACTCGTATGCCCACACCCACCTCATGCCCGATGGAAGGCTGCTCGTACAAGCCAGTCTCTCCACCAGTGACTCGTCATCCACTTTCTCTCTTACAGCTTCTTGATCCCTCCTAGTCCATGGGATCTCATCGAAAATATCGAGACACCTCTTCCCGATATGCTCAACGGCGTCGTCCGTGTATACCTGCCTCTGGTGCAGTCGCAATGAACAGCCATCCTTCTTCCCGGCGCATCTGCGTTGATCGCGAGTTCGAATCCCAACATTGACGTCGAGTTTGACGTTCCCTATCCAACCATATATGTCGCCAAAATATTTTACCTCCCTTACCTTTCGTCGAGCGTCCGCCCATAGGTGACGGGCGTGCCTCAGACACTCGGCTATGGTGGGCCCTTCGACCTCGTGCACAGGCACATCCCAATTTGCTCACGCCTGGGCCGGTGCTGATCTTTATGGTCGTGAATGGGGTGCCGAGTAATGGGACGATGGTGAGTGTGGGGTCGGGCGAGATGGAGATGCAGCCGCGGCGCCTGCGCAGGACCTCCCGCCGATCGTATTGGCGACGACGGCGAATAAAACGAATAGTGTGGTGCGTGAGAGGAGTGTGGGGACGGGCCTGGTCGTTGGTGCCGCGCTTGCGTTGTTGAGCGCCTTGGGTGAGTCCCATTTGTTTCTCAGACTTTCGTCGACTGGGCTGACGCGTATAAAGTCTAGATTTGTGTTATTCTTCGGATAACTTTTTTAGCTGAACTGTCGTAATTTTGGACAGACGAACGGACTGTTGTCTTGTTTTTTTTGATATAATCATAGTACCAACTCGCTAGTCGTGCGTGTCTTTGGCATATCTACAATATTGTGCACACGACCTCCGGTCTTCAATATAGAGTCCGACTGAGCGCTAGCGGGGTCGCATGCATGGTCCTCAAGGCCGCGTCGACAAGTGATCCTTACCTTTACCAAGTCCGCCCGGTTCACAAGCCTGCAAGCGCATTGTACAGTAGGCACAACCCCAACGGTGTTTTCCCAAGCCACCTTCTAGAATCATGTTCCGTTGGTTGCGTTCAAAAGGTATTGGTTTCGATCTTTTGGCATAGAAACTTGCGGAGTGACGTGCCTGCACAGTTAAACTGTTTCGTTCAAAGGCACATGTCACTGTCGCCCAGGTTCAGCAGGAAACTAATATCGATGGGGCAAACGCCCCCACTCACGAATTACCAGACGTTCGCCCTCCGAATGGTGACACGGCGCGAATTGCCACGTTGATTCTGCGTGCAGACGATCTCTACACTCGGTACAAGCAGTTCGGGGACATTGATGACCTGAATGAGGCAATTGTTCTCTGCCGAGAGGCACTTTCGCTTTGCCCACCTGGGCACCCTGATCGCTCGGGGGCTTTGAATAGTCTTGCAATTCATCTCTCCTCTCGATATGAGCAGCTCGGAGGGATTGATGACCTCGAGAAAGCCATTCTTCTCGACCGAGAAGTACTCTCACTTCGCCCACCAGGACACTCTGCTCGCTCGACGTCTTTGAACAATCTTGCAGCTGATCTCTCCTCTCGATATGAGCAGCTCGGGGGGATCGATGACCTCGAGGAAGCCATTGTTCTCGGCCGAGAAGCGCTCTCGCTTCGCCCACCTGGACACCCTCATCACTCAGTGTCTTTGAACAATCTTGCAGTTAATCTCTCCTATCGGTATGAGCGGCTCGGGGAAATTGATAGCCTGAACGAGGCCATTGTTCTTGACCGGAAAACAATCTCACTTCGCCCACCAGGACACCCTGCTCGCTCAACTTCTTTGAACAATCTTGCAACTCATCTCTCGTCCCGGTACGAGCAGCTCGGGGGAATTGATGACCTGAACGAGGCAATTGTTCTCGGCAGAGATGCGCTCTCACTTTGCCCATCCGGACACCCTCATCGCTCAACGTCTTTGAGCAATCTTGCAACTCATCTCTCCTTTCGGTATGAGCAGCTCGGGGGGAATGATGACCTGAACGAGGCCCTTGTTCTTGGCTGGGAAGTGCTCTCGCTTTGCCCACCTGGACACCCTGATCGCTCAATGTCTTTGAACAATCTTGCAAATCATCTCTCCTCTTTGTACAAGCAGCTCGGGGGGATTTATGACCTGAACGAGGCCCTTGTTCTGTACCGGGAAGCACTCTCACTTCACCCACCTGGGCACCCTGATCGCTCAAAGTCTTTGAGCAATCTTGCAGGTCATCTCTCCTCTCGGTACAAGGAGCTCGGGGAGATCGATGACCTTGAGGAAGCCATTCTTCTCAGCCAAGAAGCACTCTCACTTTGCCCACCTGCTCACCCTGGTCGCTCAGCGTATCTGAACAATCTTGCAAATCGTCTCTCCTCTCGGTATGAGCAGCTCGGGGGGATCGATGACCTGAACGAGGCCATCGCTCTTGGCTGGGAAGCACTATCATTTCGCCCTCCTGGACACCCTGATCGCTCAGTGTCATTGAACAATCTTGCAATTCGTCTGTCCTCTCGGTTCAAGCATCCCAGGGGGATTGATGATCTTAATGCAGCCATGGAGGACAAGCAAGCGTTATTTGGTCTTTATGCTGAGCTTGAGCATGTGTCTCAGACAGTCTCTACATATGATTTGTTGGCTGCCAGAGCATGGGTCAATGCAGCAGAAGAGTTCCACCACCCCACGACCCTTTCTGCATATGAAACAGCGCTCCGATTACTCGTTGGACATTCAGCCACTCTACCACCATTACCTCAACACCTTGCTCTCCTCAAGTCCCTCTCATCGTCCCTCGCGGTGGATGCATTCTCAGCTTGTCTTCGGAATCAATCGCCCACCAACGCAGTCGAACTTCTCGAGCAAGGACGAGGTGTTTTCTGGAGCCAGCTCACTCGTCTCCGTTCTCCACTCGACGACGTCATCACGTCGGGGCTTGAAGGCAAGGTGTTGACAGATGAGTTCACGCGCCTGACCTCACTCATTCGCAACACCCTCAATTCACCTGGTCCAGACCAGCACGATAGGGTTTGGGGCCTCAACATTCAGCTGAAAAAAGTCATGTCCAACATTCGCGAGCTGCCTGGTCTCTCTCGATTCCTTCTTCCTTCGTTGTTCTCAGATCTCCAGCGCGCAGCCAGAGATGGGCCTGTCATAATCGTGAATGCCAGCAATTACGGCTGTGATACCCTCGTTGTATTCGTCGACAGGGATCCTGTCCACATCCCACTACCAGTTACAAAAGAAGACGTTCGAGGATTGTCATCGAAGCTCGATAATTTGAGAAAGCTTGCGACTTGTAGGAGAATGGATATAACGACAGATTTCAAGTACTTCTTGCAGGAACTCTGGGATAATGTGGTTTCCCACATCGTCGATGTCCTCCGGGTAACATGTCCTCGCCAGTCACGCATTTGGTGGTGCCCTACCGCTGAGTTCTCTCTTTTGCCTCTGCACGCTGCCGCACCGTATAGAATGGGCCAGGAGAGCGTTTCGGATCTCTTTACCTCGTCTTACACCACCACCTTGACCGCCCTCATTCGTGCTAGACGGCCAGACGTACTGAACTCCGAGCCTGAAAAGAAGTGTTTTATTGCGATCGGTCAAGCACAAGCCCCTGGCTTCACCAAGCTCCATTCCATCCATACCGAGCTGGCAAATATCAAACGGCACGTCAAAACCGTCGCGACATTCACGCGCGTTGAAGGAAGGGATGCTCGTATTTCCAGTGTCACCGATAAACTGAGCAAGAACGAATGGGTACACTTTGCTTGTCACGGGCTCTCGAACCAGGAGCGGCCATTCGAGTCTGCATTTGCTCTTCGCGACGGAATGTTCACAATCCAGCGTATCATCCAGTGCAACCTGGGGAATCCGGAATTCGCATACCTGTCTGCTTGTCATACGACCGTCGGGGATCAAGTAAGTCCCGACGAGGTAATCCACCTGGCTTCTGCGATGCAATTCGCTGGTTTCCGTTCTGTCATCGGGACGATGTGGTCGGTGGCTAATTCTCCTGCGACCAAGGTTGCGTCCACGTTTTACAAGTTGTTGGCGGACGAGTCGGGTTGTCTGGATCATACCCGTGCAGCGTGGGCGTTGCGGAAGACGTTGAGGACGGTCGATATACCAATGGATCAACACATTCTTTATATACATCTTGGTGCCTAACTTTGTATTATCGACCTCAGCTTAAGGAGGAAGGGCACCAGGAACGCGCTCATGTGGTTGGCGTGTGTGTGAACCGGAAGGGGAAGGAGATGCTCGGAGATCCAGTTAGTTTAGGGCAGGCAGTCTCGCGCCAAATTCGTATGCCTTGTCGCGTCGCGAGATCGCTTCTTGACTTTTGATATCCACCAGCAGAACAAAGACAATGGATTTCGATGGCTTATCGTCTCCACCAGCACCGAGGTCGTCGCTGCCGCCGAGTAGCGCACCAAATCCAACAGCGTCGTCCAACGGCACCCCAAGATCGGTCAGACGGCCAGCAATGGATGCCCTGGCGTTTGGCGATGGCGAAGCACAAGAAGATGCTGAAACGGGCGCTAGGCGCAGGAGGAGACCCAGAAATCAGCCAGGTGGAGATGTTCCAATGGTCAGGGATGCGGTAGGCGAGAGCGTATGCGAAAGCTTTGAGACATTTCTGAAAACGTGAGTGGTGACCGAGTGAACTTGTCTCTTCTCACCATGTCATGATCTAGGTTCACTGAAGACGTCGCATTACCGTCTACGCCTGCCTCCGATGGTGGCCTACCCGAAGTGGTAGACGGAGAGCTGGTATATGTCCAGCAGATCCACACCATGCGAGAATACGAAATCACAACACTCTACGTGGATTACGGTCACCTTTTGCAGAGAGACGACGTTCTTGCCGATGCAATCCAGAAGCAATATTACAGATTCCTTCCGTATCTACGTCGCGCGCTTCACAACTTGGTCGCAGTATATGAACCCGAATATCTCAAAATAAACCCAACCGCTGCTACCACGGACTCTTCGAACCTCCAATCTCGCGAATTCAACATTGCATTCTACCATCTCCCCTTGGTATCTGGTATTCGGGATCTCCGAACGGATAAAATCGGTACGCTGATGAGCATCAGTGGCACCGTGACGCGAACAAGTGAAGTACGGCCTGAACTACTGTACGGAAGTTTCGTTTGTGAAGCTTGCGGTGGTCTTGTCAATGAGATAGAACAACAATTCAAGTATACGGAGGTGCGATTTCATCCCTCGTGTGACTAGTGTCTTTCTAACTACCTGACATACAGCCCAGCTTGTGTCCAAACCCAACTTGCGGTAACCGCATTGCATGGCAACTACAAATCGATAGCTCCAAATTCACGGATTGGCAAAAGGTCCGCATTCAGGAAAACCCTTCTGAGATACCAACTGGTTCTATGCCTCGGTCTCTTGATGTCATTCTTCGATCTGAGCTCGTTGAACGGGCAAAAGCCGGAGATAAATGTGTGTTTACAGGAACATTCATAGTCGTACCAGACGTCAGCCAACTCGGACTACCCGGTGGGAACAAGGCGGAGCTTATGCGCGAGGCGAGCAAAAGTGGCGCGAAGGCTGCAACGGGGGGTGTCACTAGTGGTGTGACGGGATTGAAGAGTCTCGGTGTGCGAGATCTGCAATATAAAACAGCCTTCTTGGCATGCATGGTACATGATGCTGATGGCCGAGTTAGTGGCATGTATGCATGGTTGCGGGCCGACAGTGGCTAATGTTCATTGCAGGGCGGGACCAATGTCCGTGGCGAAGAAGAAGACGGCGAGCAGGATGGACAGGCTTTCCTTAGATCACTCACCGAGCCCGAATTTGATGAACTCAAAAGCATGATCGACTCGGACCACATCTACTCACGCCTGGTAGAGAGCATAGCTCCAACCGTCTATGGTCATGAAGTTGTCAAGAAGGGCCTTTTGTTGCAGTTGATGGGCGGCGTGCACAAGCAAACCGCCGAAGGGATGCATCTACGTGGTGACATCAATATCTGCATTGTTGGAGACCCGTCGACGTCAAAGTCGCAGTTCCTAAAGTGAGTGTTAATTCCCTTGTGGCCCTCAAGCGCCAAACCAATCACATGTCTGTCAGGTATATCTGTTCCTTCCTGCCTCGTGCAGTTTACACTTCTGGGAAGGCGTCTTCTGCTGCTGGTCTTACAGCAGCAGTTGTGAAGGACGAAGAAACAGGTGACTTTACCATCGAGGCCGGTGCCTTGATGCTCGCGGATAACGGTATATGCGCCATTGACGAATTTGACAAGATGGATATTTCTGATCAAGTGGCCATCCACGAAGCGATGGAACAGCAGACGATATCCATTGCCAAAGCCGGTATCCACGCTACACTCAATGCCCGGACGTCGATTTTGGCTGCCGCGAATCCCATCGGTGGACGATACGACCGAAAGAAAACGCTCAGGACGAACCTTGCTATGAGCGCGCCGATCATGAGTAGATTCGATTTGTTCTTTGTGGTCCTCGATGAGTGCGATGAAAAGACGGATTTGAACATCGCCAAGCATATTGTTAATGTTCATCGTTTCCAAGATGATGCCATCAATCCGGAATTCAGCACGGAGGCTCTGCAGCGCTATATTCGTTATGCGCGAACATTCAGTCCCAAGGTGAGTAAAGGAGGCTTTGAGTCTAAGGGCATTGCTGACTTCTCGTAGCTCACACCCGAATCGGCGGACGTCTTGGTCGAAAAGTACAGAATCTTGAGACAAGATGATGCTAGTGGTATAGGTCGAAACTCGTATCGAATCACCGTCCGACAACTTGAAAGCATGATCCGTCTCAGCGAAGCCATTGCCCGCGCGAACTGCACGTCCGAGATAATCCCGGCATTCGTGCGCGAAGCGTATACTCTTTTGCGACAATCCATCATCCACGTCGAACAGGACGATATCGACATTGACGAGGAAGAGCCCGATGGCGAACGTGGTGCCAACGGGAACCCAGCACAGGCTGGAAGCGAGCTTGACGAGAGCCAAGACGTAGTGATGTCTTCGGCAGAGATTGAGGCGATGGATGCTGCAGAGGAGAGTTCCCTAGGATTGAGTCGTGTGGCGACAAGTAGTGGTGGTGGGCCTTCATCCACGTCACGCGCAGGAAGCGTGTTGCCAGAAGCACCAGCACCTCAGGCCCCGCCCCAGCCAAGACAACGGATGATTATCACCCACGACAAGTATGTGACATTGCAGAGCCTGGTGGTGTTGCACATTTCTTCGGTGGAACGGGAGACTGGACAAGGGATCGACAGGGACGAGCTCATTGATTGGTACCTTGAACTCAAGGAATCGGAGGTACAGCACGTTGAAGAGCTAGAATATGAAAAGGAGCTCATCACGAAACTTTTGAGGAAGTTAGTCAAGGTATGGAAGCTTGTTTTCATGCCTCCCAACTCCATTGACTTCGTTTACAGGACAAGTTCCTTCTGGAGGCTCGTGGGGACGTGCAAGAATCATTGCCAGCGTCTGCCAGCGACGGAACGATCCAACAATCTTCCTCGTCGGGACAAGCGGGAGAGAATGATCGTGTGTATTATATGGTGCATCCCTCTGTGGATACGGAAGGAGGGGAGTCCTCTCATCCGTGATCGTGGGGCTACATCTTGGTTCGTCGTCGCTGATCTGTGTGTTGGTTTACCCTGCTGTTTTGTTGTTGTATCTTGTGTGAATTGCACCTGCCAGAGTATTCAATAACCTTGTCTGATCCGTTTTTGCGCACTGCTTGACATTGAAGATCAGAACGATCGAAAGTCTGAGTACGCTGCATATTGAGGTGACTTGGCTGTTGGTTACTACCGCAACATCCGACATCCATGCGGCGTGGCAGGTCAACTCAATTGTAAACACTTCAAGGAATGGCAACAAACGACCTTGATGCCCCAACTATTCCAGTGTTGTTGCTAGACGGCAGCTTGCAATACCCCTCTATATCAGCAGATACCACAGTGCAGGACCTTATCGAAACCCTAATCCAATTGGACGATGTCAAATGTACAGTGCTCGACGTAGCATCGTCTACCTGGGCACTTCAGCGCGTGCGCAAGGAAAAACCAGGTCGTTTGTGGGACGAAAGAGAGCTACTAGTTCTTGGCGACGGTGAGATCTTAGCAAATATCCGACGTAGACCCGTTGTTTACGTTCAGGGTCGCATCTCCGTGATTCAGGCGTCCTTGAACCCACGTCTCTCATCGCCTCACTCTTGAATAAGCCAAACTCTGATGATGCGTCCACTAAGCAAATTTCTGCGTTCCCTCTGACCTCTCGGTTGCATGTACCTACGCTGCGGCTCGTTACTCGACATCCTTTCCATTCGCTCTCCTTTTCCTTCTTGCGCATACCGGAGATCAATGATGGTTTCGAATGGACCGTCTTTTTTGGCAAAGACGCTAGCGTTAAAGATGTCATTGACAATGTTGTTCAAGAACTTGGGTTACTCAAAGTACTCCCTTCTTCACGTGGAGGTGGACAGGTCGAGTATGTGCTCGAGGTGTTAGGCTCTGGCAACCAAGGTGCGTAGTTCATTGACGCTTGAGTCGGTGATGCTGATTTGGATGATAAGCTACACAACTGTCTGAATCCACGCTCATGGTCGACACGCTGAAGTCTTCCAACCATCCGCTGACCATCCGGTTTTGCATTCCGGATCAATGGTTCCGTCGCAAACCGCGCTCCTCTTCCTCCCAGTCGCGTTCCTCGACTTCGACCGACACTGGCAACTCTGCGGACGAGGGTGGGGAGGGTACCGCGAGGCAGAGCAAGTCTAGTGCTGGGTCCTCGACTCATTTTACCACCGCTCCTGTGCCAGGGTCTCCCGAGTGGCGAGGTTCTGTCGCTCAGAGTCGCCTCACGAGCTTTTTGGCTGGTTGGTCTCAGCCTGCACCTGCGACAACATCGGCAGTTATTGCAACT
>JBBPSB010000765.1:0-11414 GCA_038093375.1 Xerocomus brunneocitrinus
TGCGTGGGGATACTTAAGTACGCGCAAAGTTCGAGCCCAAGGTCAAGTTATCGCGATAACTGTGGCTGTGGCGTCTCGAAATTTGTTCCCGAATTTTACGATAGCTCTGCCGAGTTTACCCGTCACGCGTCATCATTGTACTGCATTATTGATCACTATTCAAATATTCATCCCATAAATTTCGCTATTCAACGCTATACATCTATCTGCTTCTCCCACCATTTACGAGTTCTCCTTTAGGAGGCGAGTTCTTAACCCTACGAAATAGCGTGCCTGAATTCCTGTTTGATCGGAGCCCTGGGAGACTACCTCATTAGGTGTCGGGAACATTCCGGGCCGGTGTCGCACGTTATCGCCCAGCGCGAGGACGGTCGTACATAGGTCGTTGGCAACGAGCCGTTCAGGTCGTCGCGACTCGCCCCGAACAATAGGAAACATGTGCATATAAGTAAATAATCTGGTTCACAACTACTCGAGAACTTGAATATACTCCCCAAAGCCATGGAAATCGCCACCGAAGTTCTCGCATTATCGAATGAAGTTGGGATCAGCGATCGTGCATGAGAAGCGAAGAAACCATCTCGTACAAAAATGGTGGCCTGGGTTCGAAACCTCGGGCGCGGAATGCGCAGATTCTAGGGCCGTTCGTTTTGAAAAAAAATTCGCTAGGTTCCCGAAGATTAAAACATCGCCGTCACCGGGAAGAACCATAACGATGGGGTCGTATTCTTCCGCGTTGGTACTCTTGGTCATGATGGCGTCGATGTAGTTGGCTATACTCGAGGGAACGGGATGCTTCAAAAACTGGTTGAAACTCGCGTTTATTTCAATACAAACTATCGTGGAAATCAAGGTTTCTGCCGGCAATGCGCGGCGCTCACCAAGTCAATTCCCAACAGCTAAAATGTGGCTGTGCCGACTGAACCATTGCATCACGGTTTGAACTGCGCCGGGTCAACTGGCAACCTGGAGCCCTGCAATTGAAGGGGTGACTATGTGAAGTACTCCCTAGTACATGCGCCTTACCAAACTGTCAAGATCTAAAGTGAAGCGATCATCACCTCTGCTGAAGTGAGTACTGCAACCGTGTTTCCTCATCGATTCGAGCCGCGCTCATAGTAATGAGCAGAGAATTGAAGGTCACTCTGCTCTTGAAGCAGCCCCACTGTACATCATGCATTCTGATAGCGGATTCGATGCAGGATCTGATTTGAAGACACGTTCGCGCGGCAGGAGATAAATAAACCATACGGGAATCTCTGTCAAATATCTGTCGTACAAAACAAACTACCTTGACAAATGAAGAGAGCGAATTCCAATACATACGAACACTGCGAACCGCTTCTGAGAACAGTACATCCCTTTTGAATCACACCGAAGTCGGAATATCATGCAACGTTGAACACAAAAATACCTGGAAGAAATGGAATTGGCATACGCGAAAATCCGTGTAAGAAGAACAAATCCCTACGTTGGTCGAAAGGCTCAAATTCCAATGTGCACAAACACGATCCGCTTTTCCAAAGGCACTTCGTCGGCCGTCTCCACTGCTGCGCTATTCAGCGCTGTAGCTACGTGCTCAGAGTCAATGACCGGGCGTTTGAACATCTCCTGGTAAAACCTAGTCACTACCTGATGCGCGACCGCATCATCCACCCTCCACAACGTTCCAATCACCCCATTAAATCCCGCGAACTGCATCCCAGCAGCGAGATGCAGCACCTCGTCCGGCGTCGACGCGTCCCCTACCGCCGTATGGCACGCAGACAAGAAGGCAAACTCGGAGTTCGTGTAGCGTTCCTTGATAATGCGCATGAGCGTGAGCTTGCCATCTCCCATTGCGAACCACGATTCGAATGGCTTCTTGGCGTGCTGCGCACCGTGACAAGCAACGTGGACCCAACGGTGGTCTCTGAATGCTTGCACGGCGCCCTCGATGGTCGCCGCGTGGCCGGTGACGGTCTCGAATTCAACCTCTGTAGGCATACCAGTTTCGTCGCGGATCCTCCGGATTTCGTGCTCCACCTCTGGTAGTTCGCTGAGCTGCGTGTCTGCACTCGGCCGCGCCTGACCAACAGTCACAAATGAAAGCACGTTCGCTGCCTCAGAGGCGGTCCAAGCCTCCTTCTGAGCCTGAAGACGCTCGCGTGCACGAATGAGAGCCGAGAGCGAGGGCGCGTATGAAGAAACGTAGATATCCATGAGGTTCTTCTCGCCCTTTCGATGTGGACCTGCAGCATGGAGCGGGAGCATGGTGAATTTCGAGGTTGGGTACCACCAGATGCGCGAGCCCGGTGGGAGCTGAATGTCATTACGGAGGACGGCGACGATCGGTTCGACTACGGATGACCACAAGTTCCGCAATGTTTGCTTGACCCAAAATTCTCTCTTGTCTCCGTATGCGTGTGGGTCCTGTGTAAGTTCCGATAACTCGGAGCATAGTTGGTCGACATCGGCAAGTGAACAAGGAAGGGATACATGAACAGGTGGGCGAGTGGGAAGAACAACGAGGGCATCGCAAGAAAATTCGCTTGCATTCACCACGATGATGGGTCCATGTTCTGCGGCTTGTTGGAGGTCTTCGAAACGGGGAGGTAAGAGGAATCGTGAGAACCCATCCTGATGCTGAATCTCGTCCACCACAGACTGCCATTCTTCCCGAACCCACCAGTATGGAGCCAGGTCATCATCTCCACTTCCTTGAGCATGCTTTCTAAGGTCTGCACTCAATTGGGTGAATCTGTACCCGAGCCTTCGTCCTTGGTTACTCTGGCTTTCCAATGCAGCTATAGAGACATTGAAGCGTGCAAGTTGGTTCCATAAAATTCCTCGACCTCTTTCCAAAAGCTTGACAGCCATCTGGAAGTTGCCATGCCGTGTAGCACATGAGAATGCAGCATTGGGAAGATCAGCTACCCTTGCTTGCATTGTCTCATGTCGAGAGTCAAGTGAGGAGTTGAAGGAGGTCAAGTGATCCAGTGTATTGAGTGATGTTTGATAAGCATCCAGCACTGAGGAGTGACCATACTTTTCAGCATTCTTGATCCAAAACTGAGTTGCATTCCATAAATCCATTGAAACTGCTGGACCACATCTCATCAATAACCTGTAAGTCTCAAAGGCCTCATCTAGTGAGGGAAGTGATTGATCAGGAGGGTGACATGATGGTGGGGATTCAAATGGCAGAAGAATGGTTGTGGCTAGTTGATGAACAATCATGGCAAAGCGATGGTGTTGAGTTGGGTAGGTGTCCAATGCTTCCTCCAATAGCTTGATTGTTCTGATCAAATCAGACTGGTTGCCCATCTTTTGGTAGCAAATCTGTAATGACCCTGCAAGACACAGAAGAGCAAGCCCATGGGATGGATGACCTAATGGACAAAGCTCAAGTTTCTTCTCTTGAAGTTCAATAGCTCTGAGTAGGTCAGTTAGATTGTCCTTCAGATGATAACGTGTTCTTAGAGACTCTGCAAGATTTCCAAGAGCAACATCATAGTCTGGATCATCTGATGAACAAAGGTCAAGCCTTTTTTCCTCCATTTCAATAGCCTTGTTGAGATCTGTGACATCTCCATGTGCATAGTAGCGCTCCCATAAGGAAAAAGCAAGACTTCCAAGAGCTTGTGCATGATCTTGATGATCTGGTGAGCACAGATCAAGCCTTCTTTGTTGCATCTCTATGACCCTATTCAAGTCTGCTTCATTCTTTTGAATATGATAAAGCCTTCTTAAAAATATTGAGAGGTGCCCAAGAGCATAAGCATGGTCTGGATGGTCCAATGGACAAAGATCAAGCATAGCCTGAGCAGTCTCAATAGCTCTGTTGAGATCTGAGATATTACCCTCTTGCTCAAAAGAGCAGAAAAAGGAGCATGCAAGATCATCTAAGATGCTTGTATGATCTTTATGGCCTAAAGGACAGAGATCCAACCCTGCCATACCCATCTCAATTTGTGTGGATAAACATGGTCCATTGTTGACCTGCTGTCCATAAGAATATAGCCACTGATGATAGCCCCTAAGAGCTAACAGACAGTTGTGCTCCTCTGGTACTACAACCTAACATATTTAATCAGATGTAAAGTGAGATACAATATAGAGTAATGTTACCAGCACATCTGAGGCTTTGCATGTTATGGACAAAGTTGCAAGGCCAACAGCAAGTCCAGGTATGTTGCCTAATACACTATTAGTCTTTCAGTCAGAGAAATACAATTAGACTCACATTGCCACTTATTTCCTAGTATTAGCAAGCTGGCTACATCTATAACCATTGGATCACCAAATGATTGTTTGTCCCAGTCAGGAGTGAGTTCCTCTGGAGGAGTGCATACAGCAACTCTAATACTAGCAGAGGGAGGTGCAGTACTGCAAGGCAAACCATTGGTAATCATGACTACAAACTGTTCATTGATACTTACAAAAAGAAGGGATGGTTCCACATTACTGTCAAACCATCCTCTGACATTTCCCCAGAACATGTTATTTTAGACACATTACCAACACCAAGAGTGACACAAATGTCTTGTTCAGGATGTTGGGATGAGAGATCCAGTTGAGTGACTACAAGAAGACTGTGAGCACACACAAGGGCACTGGTCATCCAAGCAGAGACACACCCATGACCTGGAAGGTAATACTGTCAGAGTCATTCCAGCCCATTGAAATAATTGCAGAGAAGATTGTGTCAAAGATGATGGGAAGAATCAGGATACAAATGGGATACAGGTGACAAGACTAGGAGCAGAAAGGCAAGACTCAGGTGCACAAGATGGTGATCAGTTGAAAATAAAGGACTGTTGCACAGGGGAGACAGTGGGATATGGTGAGGATCATGCAAAACACAAACAATGTAGCAAGATTAAGAAAAGGTGGCACTTTGATGGGAAAATGTGGGAGAAGGACCGACAACAGCAAGTTTGATGAGATAGAACAGAACACAGGCAATTTAATGAGGTGTCAGTTATTGATCCAAAAATAGTGAGACGGCAGACGAGACCAGGGCAGAAATGTGACTAGCACAGAAAGACAAGAAGGGGATGAGGCAAACAGTGAGATGAGATCTATGAACATAACTCACGGCAAACAGGGGAGCACGGCAGAGACCAAACACAAGGAAAAAGTCCACAGCGAGACAGAAGATGACAAACGAGAGCAGGGCTAAGGGACAAGGACAGAACGTGGAACCAGATAAGAAACCAACGCCGAGGAAGAATTTAAACAACTCACAGACAATAGTAAAGTCAGCCACGGAGAAAAGCGAAAGTAGGCACAAGATTGGAGATCGATGAAGAGGTGAATTAGGGAACACGGAATTTAATCAGGTGGAGCGAAGCTCGACAGTGCGGAACAAATGGCTGATGAAAGGTAGGTGTTGTGGAGCAGGAGGCAGGAGCGGTATGTGAGAGTGAAGGCTGTCACGGGGGAGATCCAGAGGATGAACGGAAGGCAGGCGGAAGGATGTCGTGTGCGGGAACAGAGGGCAGCAGCGGGGATACACAGGAGAGCGAGAATTTGACGGCAAACAAGACGTGTAGCTGAAACATAAGAATAAGACGAGGTCAAAGGTAGCGCACTCACTCAGTGAGCAAGATGGCACGCGATAGCACTAGTTTGAAGTGCAGAATACAAAATATGAGTCCGAGAGTAGAAAATAGGCTGAGCTACAGGCAGACACGAGACAAGTTGATAACGATTCGCTGTATGTGGGTCTGTAGGATAGGTGGAGTGCGAGGAGGGACACGGGGGCACTCAAAGATCCGAAGAAGCAAAGCGGCATCTGATTGGTTACGGCTAAGCCTGGGAAGGTACCGTCACTCAGTTTCAGTCTGAAGGCTAGTCTGGTGACCAGCCCGTCTAATGACCACGACTCACGATTGTACACATCTTGATCATGTCCACATACTCGCTCTTACTCGCCGTGCACACGGTGAAGATGACTACTCTATCAAAAGTGCTGCGTCAAGACCGCGCTTCATGCCGCCCGGGCCACAGTACTACTTTCCACGGGGTTTGCGCTAATGACTCACCTACGCCAGCGACACCTCCAGTCAAAAGATAAGTACTGTTACCAATGGCGCATCAGCGGCACTTAACGTCATGGGCAGTGCCATACCTGGGATAGCACAAAGAAGGGTCGTGTATTGCCACACAACATCACATGTACGCGCAAAACATTGTTTAGCCGTTTACTAACAGTCATCGACACTAGGCAACAGGTGCTGTGGGAAGACCTTCCCGTCGAATTTCTGTAGCCAACGGTGAAAGGACAGTACCTACCAGCGGCCACGACAGGAGTTCAACTTGATCCCTCCGTTTCCGTCGGGTTAGGTTATGGAGAGGCCAAATATGCCACTGAGCGGGTGAGTCACGATGTAGTCATGCTTATATATCTGTATTGATTTCGGGCTGGTAGATTATTGTGAAAAGTGGGTTACATGCGACATGCCTCCGGATCGGCCAAATTGTTGGCGGAGTCGGTGGGTCTTGGGCGACGACAGATTGGTTCCCGATCCTAGTCACGTCCAGCATTACCCTTGGAGTGCTTCCTGACGCTGCTGGCGTAAGTGGAGGGACAGACTCGCCGTTCGACTATGCTCATCGTCGTCTATTACACAGGTCGTATCTTGGCTACGTCAAAGAGACGTGGCTTCTGCGATTTTAGAGATTGCGTTTGCCAAAGAAGCTTCGCCTCCCGCACTCAACTTGACCAACCCTCGCGGCGCGCCTTGGGCAGAAATCATTGGGTTCGTGCGACGCTCGATCATCAAGCGAAAGGCGCTTGACGATGACGCCCTCCAGATCGTTCCATTTGGGGACTGGATTGCGTTGTTGGAAAAGAGGACCGAGAGCGCAACCGAGGACGACCTGATGAAGATCGTGAGTGGTTTTGAATTGTGCGGTGCAGCACCTGGTTGATCGATTGCTGATGTGCCCGAACGTTGGTTGATGCAGCCGGCGATCAAGTTGCTCGATTTCTTCCGCAAATGGGCGCGGGGAGACCAAACTATCCAGAGTCTCGGTGTTCGTACCACGGAAGCGGGAGGGATAGTAAATATGAGCACCACCAAGGCACAGCAAATCAGTCCGACGATGGCGAACATGCAAGTGGTCGGAGAGGTCGAAGCAGATGCTTGGGTGGAATACTGGATTGCTAAAGGTGCCCTTTGAAGTTGGTGGGCACAACCCGAAATGCGAGTGATTCTTGAATCCAAGGTAGCTTGAGTAATATTATGGTCGGTCCCTTATGTATGATTGGTTGACAAAGTACGCTTATCACTCAGAGAGACAAATGTCAGATTGAGTGAAGCTCCGCGATCGGCGTTGTATGCATGGATCCCTCTCCGCTGGACTATATTCTCCTTCAATCCTCTCACAACACTTTTTGCAGGATATAAGTCGGGTGAAAAGGTCGTCCGAAACGTGAAGACAGCACTTGCAATATAAGTTGGCGTTTTGGCAACGGTAATACTTGAGGTTTTCCTGGTCGAAAATATGTGGGCTGATACTTGGAATATGAGCGAACGTCACTTGCCTCCTCTTGGATGTCGGTCTGAATAAGAAATTTTGTTGGGTCTGTTCCACCACGCGCATCTGAAGATTCCCACGGATGCTCATGTATGTGCCAAATGCATCTGCCAAGAATTCGTGGGTCCCATCCTGTACAGAACGCGGACCTAAATTAAATGATGATCCGTGAGTAGTGACGACGTATCAGTGGACCCTGCCAAGTATACTGTGCATATGCTCATATGGCGTTCCAAAATAGGTTCTCGTTATCCATCCAATCACTGTCCTGGCTCAATTGAATTGCTGCGGAAATGCACACCCAGAATCAAGTACTTATGTACTATAGTGAGCAGATGCTTTCATCGCACTCAAGGCCTGGCGTATTTTTGATGAAATACCCTCCCAGGACCTGCTAACACTCGTGTATCGCAGGTTACAGCGTTCGCCGGAGGAGAGGTACGAGCTTGCATGTAACACCCTTTGAATAATTGGCCGCATGCCACCACCGCCATAAATCCATGAACAGTGACTGGCTATCAAATTGATACCACCATGATGTGGTACTAAGCAACAACTCACATTACAATCGACAACCCAAGTACAAGTTAGTACTCGTGCCGCTGACAATGCGTACCAAATGGTAGCGAGCGCAAGGCTTGCTTACGACAAGCTATTTTCTTGATTGTTACAACCCAGGACTCGGCCACACTGCTGTTTTCGATCACGTATTTGATACGGCCGCACTGGAGGAGAGGATTTAGGATCCGATGATGGCAACTGGCTTCCAAAGCGCTTCTTTATATTACATTGAACATGCCACAGGATTGGTGACTGTTCATAGGACTAGGAACGTACCTGATCACAGAGGCGCAGCGTCGCCCATATGTGCTCCTGAGCTGCGGACCTTCTCATGGTCTAGAACTTTTTCATGTCTAATCGGTATGTGTTATCTTTGGGCTCTGATGAGACGATGTATCGAGCTGACACCTTGCAGAGGCGTGCTTTCGACGAAGACAACCGCAGGGCTGACCCATTCGTGCGAGCGCTGCTCTCCGCGTATTCGGGTTTCTGGCGCGCCACACCCAGGCATTTTTCTTTTTTGATACATGTACTTTCACTTGTCTAGAATTGCCAGGCTCGGTGGGTGGAAGCCACCGATGATCCGCATACCAAGAAAAAATAGGACCGGAGCGGCGATGTTGTTTCTGGCCGCCCACACCATTATAAAGGAAGGTCACCTGGCACTTTTGGTGCGAGGTCCACGGGTAGGTGTAATTAAGAATTTCACACGGCGACTCCTTTTCTCATTACGCATGATTGGATCCTATCCTACTGTGTCTTCCAACCCAGCATCATTGTGCCATCAAGGTAAAGCACTCAAGTGTCATATACTACTGCATATCTGGCATGTGCTCATTTCTCGACACACAGTGGAAACGATGCATTGTGTGTTTGAACAATAAACGACCTCTTGATTGAGCGGAGCGCTCGACATCAAAAGTTGAGGGATAAGGGCAAGAATGATGATCTCATAGAGGTCCCCCAACAGTGAATCTTTTCCATGCTCATCGGTGGCTCGGTACACATCAAGAGCCTAGGGAGGATACAAAAAGAAGTATCCGTTGTACAGAACCATAATCCCCCCACGCACCTTGAACACTACTCATGCCTTTCGAAGGAAACACCAAGTCAAAAGGTGTCGCTTTGGTGACAGGCTCAGCCAACGGTATAGGTCGGGCCATCGCTCTCCGTCTCGCATGTGATGGCTACGACATCGCGTTGAACGACCTTGCCGTAAACAAAGACACCCTCGATGCAGCGAGTGAAGAGATCAACACGAGACATCCGGAACGGCGAGTTTGCGCATTCGTGGCGGACGTCAGTATGGAGGAGCAAGTGAGGAGTATGATCGATGGCGCCGTCAATGCATTGGGCCGCCTCGACGTGGTAAGCGATCGTCTGCGAGATATCGTCAACCGCTTTCACGTCGAAGCTGATGACCCTCCCTAAGATGGTCGCGAACGCCGGTATCTTAAGGACTGGCTCTATCACTGAGAGTGAGCTTTCCACTGTCCCGTCAAGTGATATGTATCGATCGGGCGGTTTGCGCGGCCCGTGACTCATCCACGTTGTTAGCAACCGTAGAAGACCTGGATGCTGTGCTAGCGGTCAACGTTCGGGGAACGTTCCTCTGTTACAAATATGCAGCACAGCAGATGATAGCCCAAGGAACCAAAGGCCGGATTATTGGTGCCAGCTCCCTCGCGGGAAAGAAAGGTCCGACCGGCGCGCCGTTTCCCGATCGGATCCCGTGCTTCCCGCAGCATTTCGCTAACCTCGTTTGGTATCTCTGCAGGGCATCCATTCCTGAGCACATACTGCACTTCAAAGTTTGCAATTAGGGGATTGACCCAGACTGCAGGTTTGATTTGCGAGGTTCTTCAATACAAGTGGCTGCTGAATGTGATGGTTTAGCGATCGAGTTTGGGAGATATGGGGTTACTGTGAACGCATACGCCCCGGGCCTCGTTGAAACTGCGATGCGTCAGCGATTCATTAACTCCAAGTCTCGTCATCTATTGCTCATGACCGCTGACACAGTTGATACACTACAAGAAGACATGATGAGACATACGGGCGACGAAGGGGGTGTCGTTAACCCGGTAATTATGATGCAAGCTCGGCTATTTTCGAGTCATGCTCACCAACCTGAAAACAGCTCACGAAGACGGCTGCCGTTGGTTACCTAGGGACTACTAAAGATATTGCGGATCTCGTGGCCTACCTGGTATCACCAGCGGCGCACTACATCACTGGTATGTATCCTCGTACACATCGGGTGGTTCATGGCGTTCATTGCTTTCAGGCCAGACGGTAATTGAACTTTCGTGTCAATCAATGTGTGATCTGAATGCCCAATCCCATTCCTGTAGATTTCCATTGATGGTGGAACCCATTTTGACTGAAAAGCACATTGCGGCGCTGGGAATTAAATATCTAATCTTGTCTTGTGTAAATTCCGAGGAGGTGCCTACTGTATGGAGAATTTTTTTTTTGGGAACCTATCCCCACTGGTGCCCTGTGCCAATGCTGTGCTATTACGGCACTCCGAGTCTATTAGAGAAATTGGTTTACTTATGCTCACGGTCAACTCACGGTCCATCATCCCTGCGAGGGGACCAACCTGAACCTGCCGGACCCTTAATGCATGCGAACCTGGTGCAGCTTGAACCTTGCGCAAGAAATGCGGCACAGCTACTTAACAGTCTTACAATTTTCGTGACTGGGACTGATACACATTCACAGTTAAAAGTTCTGGTATAGCTGCTACACCGTTGTCCGGGAGGTTGCGGTACTAGCCTCAGAAAACAATGGATTTCGGATCAACTCGGTTGCAACCTAGGCTAGTGCGTCCGGACCTCGTGTTTAACTTTTTCTTTGAAGTTTCTCCTTCCGCCGCCTCCCTACTATGATAAGCCCACAAGCGAGATAGTTACGTACTTATTCATTGTCGTCGCTTTCTCTGTGGAGCTCCGGCAGGGAGCGGCAACGATACTTACAATTTTCTTCACCCATTGGAAGGCGGATCAGTCTCGACTCTCGACTTGAAGAACGCTCCGAATCTGCCAAAGGCGAGGTCGAGACCGTGCACACTCCACGCTTCACGTCGCGGTCATGCTTTATCAAAATGTAGATCTCACCAGTGCCAGTGAGTGTCCGCCTGCGTTTCTAAGGGTACAGACTAATATGCTCAAATTTGGTATCATTTAGTCGTGTTCAGCGTCATGGAGGGTCTGGCGGTCATGCTCACTCTCTTTCGGCTTGGATTTCGGTTGAGGATACAACGGTTTTGGTGGGAAGACGCTTGGGCGGCGGTGGCGCTGGTGTGATGGTGGCCTTGCTGT
>JBBPSB010000766.1:0-11374 GCA_038093375.1 Xerocomus brunneocitrinus
CGTTCATGGCACGATCCTCGAGATCCTCTAGCTTGCATCGGCATCTGGATTTAAAGTCTGAAAGAGGATGATCAGAATGATACCTCGGCGCAATAAATGCAGGAACTCACCACAAGACCAGCTTGCTTGGTCCCCGTCTAACTTCGCTCGAGGTTTGGTGAAACATGCAACAGTATCGGCAACTCGACCCGTCGTTTCGAGATGCTCGCATAGAACCTGATAGGTTGTGAAAAATTTGAGCATAAACTACCGACCAAGCGAACATCAGGCATATAACAATACCAAAACAAGAGAACACTCACTCATGCGGCAGCGGCCAAGGCATCTTTCCACAAACCAGATGAAAGGATTAATTTCGCCCATTCTTTCATGTCGTCAAAGGCACCCTCCCATTCACCATCGCTCACGAAAGCATTGCTTCGCTTCATGAGCAGATCTTGCGGTGTAGCAGGATTCATCGACAGTGCCGTTGTATACTGTGAGATTGCTTCGTCACATTGTTTAGTATTCATAGTACGGTCCTCCGGTTTGCCGCGGAGACGTTGCTTAATCTGATAAAGATGATCAGGTCGATGTCGCAGTTAATGAAAGGAAATTGGCTCACTAGAAATCCACGACTTGATAGGCTCGGAAATGTCCACGTTTTACAGACTCGGCAGCTTCGTGTATGCGACCGATTCCCAAGAGAGCCTCGCAATGGCTTGTTAGATCGTGATTGCAAGATCGTCAAAACTCCACCCAGAAATCTGTAAGAGATGGTATTAAAATCGGTACATAGCGAGAGCACGAAGCATTTACCAATGATACTATCAGCGTTGGCTGACGAGTGCGGTGACCGAGCTTACTCCGGGCGTCTTCAAACGACTGAATCGCACGGTCGTTTCCGAATGTCTGTTCACAGTACCAGATACAAGGACATGTTTGATGTGCATGAACCATCATATAATGTCGGGTGTTAGCACTGTTCGCAATGAGGTCTTCCACACATGACATCGCATCGAGATGCGCTCCGGCAACAAATAGGACGACGGCCTGGAACAAGTTGAAAAGAAAATCATGGTTGGACGGAATGACCTGCCTCGACGAGAAAACAAAGGGAGACGTCTGATGGGAAATGCAGGGAAAAGATATCCCACACCCGGGATGTGTTATCCTTTTCCCCCCTGCCGAGGAGAGCGGCAAACTATGCAACGTAGCCTAAAAAAGATGGGTGAGTTTCGACGGACTTAGATTAAAAGGGGGAATGAGCGATGTGCATCTTTTCTGCATCGACGAGCGCGTCCCAGTTTCCGAAACGTGCTCGGACAAGGGCTCGACTAGCGAGCGCAGAGTAATCTTGGAGCCATCGGGAACCGGCCACTGAGAGATGGTTGAACCGGTTGCAGCATCGATTCGCTTGATTGTGTTCTTGTCGGTTATGACGAAGAGGTGGTCGCGGACACCGTAAGCTTTCACTACCACTTCGATGTTGACAAGTAATCGACCGTTGTCGCTGTCCCAAACTTGCACGCGTGGATGAGTGGCTGTCGCGATGCGATCGCCCTGAGGAGAGTACCTGGCTACATTTGACCCAATGCTTCGTAGTAAAGTTGGTATCCTACGTAAGCGGAGACACAGAGCGGCGCAGGATGAGGTCTGCGCGAGAGCTAAGCGAGGTGGCGCACATTCTTTGCTTCCTGCCACTACCTTCAGCTTGAGCAGAGCGCCGCTCACGGCGTGTCTTCAATGTTTTCCACCACGCGCTCTACGTATGAGATCGCACCCGTGACCCGGGGTGTGTGTATTTCGGTGGTCATCCGAATGGACGCTCGGGGGATCCACCGAGTCCAAGAAACCAAGCTTGTTGTGACAGACAGACCAAAAATCCTGTAGACCGGTGGTCAGTGTTGAGTCGGCCGGATCGTCAAAACGCACCTGTCCGAGCTGGACAGCATCCTTTAGGCCCTCGCGTGTGCCTCCCGGTCGAGAACAATGGCCTCATGCAGGTCATCAATCACCCCGAGCTGCTCCCCCAAGCTGCTTGTGCCGAGAGGAGAGATGAATTGCATGATTGCTCAGAGACATTGGGCGACGAGGGTGTCCAGGAGGGCAAAGTGAGAGTGCTTCCAGGTTGTGAACATGAACAATGGACTCATTCAGATCACCAATCACCCCGAGGTGCTCGTACCAAGAGGAAAGATGAACTGCAAGATTATACAAAGACAATGAGCGAACAGGGTGTACATGTCCAGGTCCGACACACCCACAGCGCACCCTGGAGGACTTGCAGTGTATGGGTGTTCCTGACAAACAGATCCACGTCGATGGGCGCACGCAGGTGGCTTTTACATAAACGCATGCTTCTCCTCGGAGCGTCTTGTAGAGTCGCTGCGGGTAGATGTAGTTGGCCATGTCCGACTTCATGTTGTGTAGGGTGGACGTGTGCAAGAGGGTATGCGTCTTGGATTGGTTCGTAAACTCGGCGGGGGAACATGAGAGGTGGGAAAGGGGCGATGAGCGCTGGTGGAGCATTTCGGGCGACAGGACTGGGTCCAGTGCCGCGATCTCAGGCGACACTTGGGAGAGTGAGGATGGGGTAGGAGTGGATATGTGGACATACCTTGGTTTTGGTTCGACAGCAGTGCGACTGGGCTTCGGCCTTGTCATAATTTTCTTCATAGGCCTCGACTTTCATGGCAAGGGAATTCACGCCACTCGCCAGATGTTTGGGGTGATTTTCCATCGTGTTGATGTGGGTTTGAGTACACACGCGGACTTTAGGTCTTTGAGGACGCAAACAAGAATGATGAGTGAAAATGGTCATAAAGTACTGTGAATGGCTTCTCAATGCGAAGGACGTTTCGGAGTGAGTTTCAATGGCTAGATATCATAGCGTCTCTTTCTGTTGTCTGGTTGGGCTCTGTGGGCTATGAGCGCGTCGTCGTGAACACGTACTGGGGAGTCTTAAGTTGCACAGCTGAGGCTTTGTCTCATCCAACACACCCACTAAGAGCTGCAGGAGGAGTGCCGCACTGGTCGAGGAACCGTGCATACAAGGCGTGGTTGAAATCGAGGAGGGTAGGTTCCGAGCTTGAAGATAACGAATGTTCTTTGGAGGAAAGGGGGTGGACTCCTCATGCCCCCAGGTGTGCATTGGGGCCAACGCGTGCAACACAAACTCAATACCGTACGCCTCCCCCTCTTTGTCCCCTGCACGGCTGACGTCTCCCTCACGAACAAGTAGGTGATTGACGCGCCCGAGCTTGCGTGATAGTCTTCGTTGCATTGCAAATCAGAGATGTGCTGTACATACCACAGGTGATGCCAATGTATTGCGCAACATGTGCTCTCTGCATGGGATGCGTCCTGATGATTTGGAAGACAATGCTCATTGTTTTAGTTGGCTGGTTGACCACCTGTTCACTGGAAGTTGCGTGCGCGTTCATGATGAATCGATTCCTTGCGTAGGCCTGTACGAAGATTCGGCGTGTGCTGATGTCATTGTGCGATATGGAAACCTCCTCGCAGATAGTATGTCATACACTTGATAGCGTTTTGTCTCATCTGACCTTTTATTCCACAGATACGTTGCGTCAAATTGTTAGGGTTGTCGCGCCACATTCTCTAGAGCGGGACGATGAAAGAAGGGCCCTAATTGCTCAGTAGCATTCTTATCGTGCGTCGTTTGCTGCGTGTGAACTGTCTAATGACCTTGTGACAACGTTTGCACGTTTTGAGTCGCTCCCAAAACGTTCTCTTCTTGGCATGGGCGTCCAACATGGTGTCATCGTCAGTGGTGATCGCGAAGCGGTTCGTGATGCAGTGATGTTGCATGTGTCGCTTGGGGACTGCGCGTTGCCGACAAACGTTGACAGGGATGGCTGCGCTCAAGTAGTACAGCGTTATTCACTTGGTCGTCACCATTGTGATTCGTTACAGCTTCAGATACAACTGTTGTCTGATATTCAATCTCGTATACCACTTCGACCTCTACAACGCCTTTTGCGGCTGTGCGATGTTGCTTTCGATGTCGATGCAAGTTTGAACCGACACCATCGCATATTAAAAATGTTCCTTAACTGGCTGCGTGCACAGGCAGCTTCTCGCGATTCCAATCAAAGCAATGACTCATCGGAGACAATTTGGCCGCAGATTATATCGGATGAACTGAAGGTCGAGTTATTGCAGAAGTTCAAAGAGAAGACGTCCTCGGATAGCCTTCGAGAGTTTGTATGCGCGAGTTGCAACAGTAGGACTAGTGTAAAGGTCGGTGTCGAAGTGCCAGTGGACGATGTGAACGTAGAGTTGCTGAAACGTCCTGATCGACGGTGCAATTAACGGCTCCTTGTTAGAAACTGTCGGAGAGGTGGACGTTTTGCTCCAACCGATCGAAGTTGAGTAGGCGAACTGTATATGCCTTACATTGTACTATTATCGCAATCTCAATCTAATAATTGTCGACACCCTTCAATGTACTCTTGCGCAGCACTGACAACGCCGTGAGAGAGTAGCGGGTATTGCCACGGAGGTGGCCTTCATGTTATTCGGTATGCTCGCAAGAGTTCGAATACTTGGAACCATCAACGTTATCTCTTTACCAAGGAGACGACAACATGAGCATTAATTATACTGGCGGACTAACGGAGGCAAGACAACAAGAAATTATTGCATCGACACAACAAGTGAGCCCAAGTGAACACCGCGTAAAGGACAACTATTGGATGACAGGGTAACGAACCCCGGACTCTACATCAAGGACGCACAGCTAGACGAGAACAGCCACATAGTGATATGTGTGGTATTGTGTTCAGTGGAAACCCTAAGAATATAAAGTCTATATGACATAGCGAAAATCGTGGTTTTGCTTATCGGTCAGGTCGAGGAAAGCCTGTGAATAATGGTGAATATCATGCGATAGAATCACGTATGGTATGCTAGCCTTGTCGATCTGCATTTTTTCACCAGAATCCGTTTTGATGCAGATGGCATCGAATGTGTCGTCCCGGGTCTCGAGGTTACGTTTTTTGTTTTCACGCAAGTACAGGTATCGCAACACGAGGAGAACGAGCGCGGATGCAAAGTTGGTGGAGGTGATGACTGCCCAAGGGACATGGTTACTGCGAATTGTGAGCATGATTGGCGAGAAAAAGAGGATGCGAATTACCGTGGGCGGTACTGAGCCTTCCACACGAACTGACTGACGGCGTTCCCAATGGCATAAGCACTGAGTACTATGGAATTTGTGGTGATGCCTGCAAACGACCGATCAGAGTGTAGCTCAGGGTCGGGACAACACGAACTCGCGTTTGGTATGGCCAGCCACAATGGAACCTACCCATCCCAGGAATATGGTGAATGGAGAAATAGCAAAGACTGAGGGACGGGGGTGAACGTTTGAACAGGCGTGAGGTAGACAAAGACTTGGGCTCACTTGAAATCCAATAAGAGAAGAGGAGGCCGACCTCGTCCGAAAATGGGAGGGCGCTGACCAGGATTGCACCGAGGATTGCAGGGATGTACATGAGCACACCGGCATAGGCGCGGCCGATGTATGGCTGCGATGCAAGGGAGACGCCGAGGTAAATTGTCAAGACTATTGTGGCTGGTCAGCAGGCAATCGAGGAGGGTCAAAAGAGGAGCGCACTCTCGAAAACGCCGTCGACACAGCCGAGGAGGGTTGTCTGGAGGTCATTGAAACCGAATTGGGCAACGATGAGCTGGCGCTGATTAGTGAGCTAGGGGCAAAGAATAAGCGGAAGCCAGGGGAGTTGTGAGACGAGGCGCACTGAATTGACGACGTTGCTGAATGAGGGTATCAAATGAGGCGGTGAGAAGGAAAGAAAGGGAAGCGACGTACGCGGCAGCAGCAAAGAAAGCGAGAAGCCATGTTTTTGGATCTTTGATGGTTTCGAGGAATCTGGGCGGAGATGAGGGCAGAGGACACTTTGGCTTTGAAAGAAGAGACACACTGTTCGATCTTGAAGGATTTGTTTTCGACGCCGGTCTGATTCACTTGGATGCGTCTGATGGCGGCGATGCGCTCGTCCGTTGTCAGGAACCACGCATCCATCAAAGAATCTGGGAAGAAAAACCTGGGAGGATATTACAATATGCCAAAAGAAGGGAGGCAGATGCGCCTACCAAAATAGAAGCGAGGTGATAAGGGTGATGATGCCGGTGATGATCATCAGCCTGGGTGGCGCATCAGTGGTGGGGTGGGCAACGGGGCAACCGACTCACCATTGCCAGGGCATGAAGTGGGGGGTGTTGACGTGGAGGAGGCCAAAGGCAATGAAGCCGAGGATAATGACGGCAAAACCGTTCATGAGGACTGCAAGAGGAGAATGAGAGACGGAGAGTGGGAGGAAGAGATGACTGACACCAGTAGCCCACGCGACGGGTCTGCTCCGCACGGGTATAGAACATGGAGGTGACAATCATGAAACCGGGGGTGATTGCGCCCTCACATATGCCAAGGAGAAATCGAAGGGCGAAGAGAGAGCCAAAGGAGGAGCAGGCGGCATGGCAGAAAAGAACGACTCCCCAGAGAAAGATGTTGATACTTGGGGAGGTGAGAGCAGGACACGGATAGAGGTGGTGTCGTACCTCATCCATTTTCCGACGGGAAAGCGCTGGAGGGCGAGATTTTGAGGGTATTGGAAGAGGAAATAGCTAAAGTAAAAAATGGTGCCGAGCCAATTGTACTGGGTGGCATTCAGGTGTGCGCTGGTCCTGGGAGATGTGTGGGCGGAGCGCGGGGGAGGGAGAGGTAGACATACTCGATGCCGAGAACGGCAGCCTCGCCGAGAGTGGTCTTGTCCATGAATGTGATGCTTTGGTGGGATGGGAATCGGGACACTGAATGGGCGAGTGGACGTACAGATACATGGCTGGAGGGAGGTGAGGGAGGGCTCGAGAGAGGACGGGATACATACTGCACATGAACGGCATGATGTGCCAGTCAATCTTGCACCTGGGGAGTGTGAGGAGGGCACGGAGGAGAGGAGGGGGAGTACCTGATACGCTGTGCCTGTTGGACGTCGAGTGGGCCATGTTGCGCTTCCGAGAAGAGTGCAGCCGCGTCGAGCTGAGAGGGATGCATTAAAGTTTGTGGTAAGTATGTGCAGGGAACAGCACATTATTAAATGCAATCACACCTCCATGCTCCTCGGATTCCGCTATTCCGCTCACGAACGGCGTCTCCCCCTAAAGACCCAATACATACACTCCACCCCGCAACGTCCCTTGCAACCAAGATGTCTGCATCTTCTATCTCCCCACCCAGAGTCACTCGTAGCACGTGGCTATGCACTCGCCATGCTGAAATATTCGACAAAAACACCCAGTGCAGCGGTGGCATCTGAACTAGTTTTGCAGCTGTTGTCCTTGGTCGACTTGGATATGAGAAGATTTAGCAGTTCAAGATGAACGGCAAAGTTCACCGTGATGGGTATTTGGTCATAGGCTTTGGTAAACTGCTCTCCTCCTGTCTTCAGACGACCTCGCGACGGCCAATGTCTATGCGTCCTGGCACTATGCATTAGTCTTTGAATTTGATCAGATGCAGTAACTTGGAGTCTCAGGGGTCCTCAGGCGGCACACCAATCAAGAACGTTTAGCTTATGTAACAGAATCCCTTCTGAAGATCTGAACCATTATATTACATAACAAAGTCGTTTGGAATATCAACCGGGCAGCCCTGGACCCTCAGCGCTCAGCTTTGGTTTGGAGAGCGTTAGATTTACATCGACTTTCTATATCGTATCAGTTTCTCGTACAATTACATTTGTGAAACGTCTCTCCCTAGGCTATCTTCAGAGTGTAACACGATCACATGAATCACACCACAGAGGGTGAGAAAAACGGTAGTCCTTCACTTGGAGTGCCTTCTCCGTCGGCGACAACCTTGCTTGATTCAGGAGAAGGAGATTCGAAAGTCACGGCGAAATTTGAAGTTGATTCAAGGGGCGCGAGGTTTTTCTGTCAGCATTTTGGAGGGATGAGTATGGTATGGGCAGCACTGTCAGCACATGATCCTCTTCACTCCACTTGGCAGTAGCCCGTGCGGTACAGCACGCTGTGCGACGCCTTCAAGTCATAACCAACAACCGTGGCACCGGTCACCTTTTATGCGGTTTAAATAATGTTCATACGTGTACGTATCTTTTTAAGATCTTGCGCTGGCCAGCTGAGCGCGAGCACCGGCGATAGCGTGAGGCAGTGCATCCCAATGACATCGTTTTTATCACGTGATTTCGTCACGTGTGCACAAGCAAGGTAATCAGCGGATTACATAATCCCCCCCCCAGAAAAAAAACCGGAACCCTAACGGCCCAACTTTGCGAATGCTTATTCTTCGTGTCGTGTTATCTCCGTCAGTCCGCGAGGGGTAAACGGCGCTTGTCTTCCCATGGTGTGGACTGGTTGTGAGTGTAACAAGGAATCACTACTACTGGCATTGTCCAGAATGTGCAGCGATGGAATTGACCAGCCTCGAGAGAAGGGCCCGTGTCCGCAGTCAATCAACTGATTCGCAGCCGCTCATTCAATGAGTACAGCGGGGGCATCGAATATTCGGAGCTACAATGCTCAAGCGCTCAAGCCTCGGTTGCAGCCTGGGCATTGCCATCCGTCCAGGACCGTTCCCTATCTGTTTCATCGCCGTCGCCGTCGTTCTCGTGCTACCAATATTAGAAGGTAAATGTCCCATGTGAACTGGATCTTGGCTAGAACATGTTCTCTGGAAAGTTGAGAGCACGAGGCGGACCGAGGCGTGGACTGCTGCGGACCTGGTCTAAGAAGGTGAGTCAGCACAGAAGTTCCGAAGATTGATCACGACGCCTTCGGATTACCAAGCATCATGCTGCCTCTCCACCCAACATTCAGAAACCACTCCAGCGCGTATCATACAGCACCGAAAGCCATGCTGGGACTTTTTAATATTGGGGTTTTGTTCACTCTTGGCAGTCCTAGACAAGTCTGATGTGAGTGGAATCTCAACTGTGCCGTATTCAGATCTACCGTTGATCGGTTAGGGCACAGCCACTAGTGAGTCGAGCTCTCGTTCGGAACGCAGCACTTGTTGGCGCCAAAGAGTTGCTTGTTCCTCTTCCCTCGTATACATAGCTACTAACACCATTTTAAACAAAGTCCATCAAAATCCAGCAATCCATCATCGGCTACACTGCAAAGTGTGTGGCCCGACAATAGGGAAACGGACAAGATGTGCGATACTGCGTTCCTCCAACGGTTTCTGACCCTTTAGCGCATGCTTCCCGAATCCCCTTTCCTTCTCATCAAGGTACGTGGTCCCGCCCAACCTTGGTTCTCTTTCAACTTCTTTTCTTTTCAGGCCGTCGTACTCTTCATGGCCGGAGAGCATCCATGGACGACCTCATCATTGACGTGTGGGTAGACCCAGCATTCTTTAAAAAAAAAAGATGAATGCCATCGGCGGGAAGTCCCATCTATATAAACACAACAATACACGATGGCACAGCCCATGTCACCGATTGTCGGACTGATGAAAATGACATCATTAAAGGACAAAAACCAACAGTTCACCCGGGCCCGAGCGTTGGGCAAGGCATAAAGCTACGCTTGGATGCGGTGAGACAAGGATTGTATTGTACTCACCAAGTACATATAGCCAGACCATAACGCAAGAGACCGCATCAGAGTTTTGCACTCCTCTGCATCCTGTAAGTCTCTGTGACTCGCGCATTGCGAACGCTGACAATCTGTCCAATCAGACGTAAACGCCATACCATGTCCTCAGCCATTGCTTCGACCGACTCTCTGGCCCGTGTGGAAGAAGACATAGCCAGGGCAAAAGAAGAGATCCATCAGTGAATAGTATCCCTGGCCAACCTTCACGCCAAAAAAAATTGTTCCTTCCTGTTTTCTCCCTCCCACCCGAAATACTCGAAATCATATTTATCCACGGTGCACGCAAGCACTATGAGAGCTGCGATGGCGACTGCGTCACTCCCCGTATCCCCACTTTGGTCAACGTCTCGTATGTTTGCAGCCATTGGCGCAATATCGCTCTGAACTGCCCGACTCTCTGGACCTACCACTTTGATCTGACGCAGCGGTGGTCAGAGGAGTTACTGCTTAAGTCAAAAGAGGCATCACTGAAGATATCATGCGCCCGGAAAATTCGTCTATGGAGTTCCAAAGAAGGTGCCTGGTGACAGGGCTTGGATAGCTTGCTGCAGCATATAGAGCGTATCCAAGAGCTCCGTTTAAACGCAGTGATTTTTCCAGCTTACTTCTCTTTACGCGCACCCCGTCTGGCATTCCTGGAGATCAAGTGCCGAGAGCAACCCAGTGGGTGCTTGGCGATCGTTGATGCAGACACACCCGTTCTTCGAACACTCAAGCTCTCTCACTGCCTACTCCCATGGAGTTTATTCAACCTGAGCGGATTGAAAACGCTTTCGCTCTGCGATGTTACTTTCCCGTCGGATATCGAGTTTCTTACTGTCCTGGGCAGCATGCAAGACCTCACTGTTCTGTATCTCAAGTACACTCTCCGTGATCCTCTCTTTGACGATGACCTTGATTTCCCCCAAATCAATTTACCTCGTCTGGAACTCCTGGGGGTCAGCGTACCGCTACCAGAAGTCCTCGCTTTCCTCTCTTATGTCAACATCCCATCGAAAGCACGACTCAGCATGGAACTCGAATGCTACTACGACGCTTCCGCTGAGGACTGTGCCCGATTCGGTTCCCTTCTTTCCCATCGATTCATCATGGCCGAACAATCTGGCACAAGCATGCGTTCGTTGATGATAGACACCGACGACCTTCTCGCTTTGGCGTTTAGTTCCTTGGAGTGTGACTGCCGCCCTCCTGTGCCCGAAGAGCTTGACGACGACATTCCTCTCCAGACCACCTAGGGCGTTCTTGGGAGTTGAATTGAACGACATTGAACCATTCAGTCCCACGGCCGACATTTGTTCCTCTCTGCCCTTGGCCGATGTTCAAACCCTATGCCTTGTAATATTGTTGAGGGTGCCTGGTAGGAGCCTCGATTATCAGGGGGACATGTGCGACGTAGTGTGTGAAACTGTCGGTTGGGTAGCAACACGAAAAGTAACTAGCACCGACAAACAGAAAATTATCTCGGTAGACATGAACGAATGTGTGATTGCAACATACAAAGGTAAAGCGACTGAAACGTGTAGGGTGTTACCATGCAGCGTTAATCAAGGAATGGAAAAAAACGATAACGCACTAGCAACGGCTACCGCAAACACATTACGAGGTCGACAAACCTGTTGACATTGTTGGATATAGCAACTTACTTTCACTCTATTCAAGGGCTTGTGCAAAGGCAGATCTGGATGCCGATGCAAGCTAGAGGATCTCGGGGATCGTGCCATGAACA
>JBBPSB010000767.1:0-11351 GCA_038093375.1 Xerocomus brunneocitrinus
CAACCACGTGTGCCCTCCCACCCATTCTCCCACTCTCTCGCACCCACCCGCTCACTCTACCTGTTTGTGCGCCCTCCCCAACCCTTCCCATTCCCCATCTTTTCGTGCCACCTGGCCGTTCGCTGCGCATGACTTGTTTGCCCTCTCCCGTTTGCATGCCCTCCCCACCCACTTGCGCATGTGAGGATCTGGCAGCACTTGGTGGCGATCCGCGAGCACTTACATTTTCCAGCCTGTTTTTTTTTGCTTTGTGTCCTTTTTTGCTTATGGATTGGACCGGTACTGCTACGTAATACATGTAGTAGTGTACCGGATACTATTGCTTCGAATGTGCTTTTCCTGCTTTTCATCCATGACTGCCGAGGAAAGCCAAAAAAAAAAGCCACAAAAAGCAGGAAAAAAAGCAGAGTGATCTGCTTTTCTTGCTTTTTTCAGGTTGTGCTTGCCAAGTGGAAAAGCACGGTAAAAGCAAAAAAAAGCTATGAAAAAAGCTACGAAAGCAACATGTCAATTTACTGATGTGAGTGGTTGTTGCATGTCGTTGGGCAGATGATTCACACCCGGTGAAAACTGGTTCGGTCCTGGTGGGGTCGTGTGTGACTGTATATGACTAAAACATAGCTAATATTTTTCTCATACCTCACGATATGCTCCCTATAAAATGGCAGTTATTTCATATGTGCAATATGAGGGGGCACGTCCTGGTATGACACAATATCAAACATTATGAGAATATCATATCACGACAGAACCGCTCACATTCAGTTGCCGCTGCCCGTCGTACTACTCAATATCATCAGATATCACCACTGCAGACAACATATGATCTATTGTTGTCAACTCATATCAGATCACACCTCACCACATCCCAGCTGCTCTCAATCTCACCCCAAATGAAAAATCATAACTGGTCAGATCCCATTTCTATTTCGCTTCGATGCAGGTACAGTATACATGCAGAAACGACAGAACACAGCATCAAACCAACAAATGAAGCCACAAACCATGCAGCCTGGACACCAGAGAGTACCTATCGGAGTCTTGGAGATGGGGAACAGGCAGCAGAAGGTGGTATAGAAGAGAGCAAACATGGCTGACTTGTGCGGATAGCAACAGCAGGGAAGAAAGCAAATGCAAGTGAATTGTGTGCTGGGAAAGCTGGGATAGCAAAGGTAGGAGAGAGCAAACATGGGCGACTTGTGTGGATAGCAAATGTGCAGGAGAGAGCAAATGCAGGTGACTTGTGTGGTGCGAAAGCTGGGATACTAGCAAATGTGGAGGAGAGAGCAAATGCAGGCAATGATTAATACATAGTTCTGTTGAAAGTGTCCTTGTTCCAGGCATCCTTTGAGACCTAAAAGTAATAGAGTATCACACTGAAGAGAGTAGTATGATATGCCAACACGTACCAGATCTTGAGCTTCTTTCTCGTACGCCTGAGAATTATCAGAAACATATGTTACCGAGAGACCAGACCCACCTCTCGTTGCGCGACACTCAATCCGTTATAGTATGCCTTGAATTCATTTGTAGAACCATTGCTCTTGTCTTTGAATTGTTTGAGCCACCGGTTTGCACATAAGTTGCTAATCAAAGGATTAACAACGAGTCTTTTGATTAGAAACTTCGTACCATCTATTATGAACAGGACCAGGACACATTTTCGCGACCTTCTTGGTTCCGGAGGTCTTGGGCATAGATACAGTTGTTGTACTGCCGGTATTGTGTGTCTTGTTGGTGTCGGGAACAGTAGAGAGTGTGGTCATCGCTGCAGGGGGTGCCGCTTCTGTGCTAGTAGCAGCTGGAATGGCAATATTGAGTTGGGCAGCAACGTCTGCCAGAGCATTCCTACGCTGGCATTCATAATGTATATACATTCTGAGAAACACTCACAATGGGTCAAACGGTTTGATTGGCGCTAGTGCTGCCTTGGGCGAATGAGCACACACTTTGGTGGTATCTGTTGCCAAATTATTCATTACAGTCGTCTGAGTGGGCATGAATTCTTCATGAGACGATAAAATGTCCGTTTTGTGATTCTCATTAGTGTCTTCATATAGGTTGGCTCCAGGAAGTACATCTTGACCAGATTCCTGTTTGCCATTAGACAGTGATGGTGCAACGACAGTTGATGTCGGGATAAACATTTGAGAGGGATTATCTGAGGAAACAGATCAATTGATTTGTACCTGCTTGACGAAAGACATACTTTTCTGTTTCTTCAACTGAGAGAATGAATCGCCTTCAACCTTGACCTTTCTTTTCAGCTTCCTCGTTTCTTTGCTCTGGTATTTCCCATCTGAGCCGATATAATGTTTTCGCCAGGCAGGATAGGTTGTCCGTGCGAGTCGCTCAAGCTTCCATTGATCTTTGGCACACCTACGAAAACTGTTTCACTTTTGAACAGAATAAGATATTTGACTCACCTGAATAATGGAAATGATTGTTCGACACTCAAGTGGAACATGTCACACCCAGTTTTATCCAATCCATCCCAAGTTTGCGGGGCAAGGTCTTGCTTGGCGAGCGCAGTCCAAACACTTCGCAAACAAGCCTAGATACTGCCTAACCTCTCGGATGAAATTGGGTCACTGTTTTCCTGTTGGAGGTAAGGCACCTTCCCACACTCTGTCATCTGTGCCATAGGAGTATCCAACCAGGCCTCGTATTCCTTGTTGGTCCAAAACTTGATGTGAGGGTGAGATTCTTGGGTTGGACGGTTGGGTAAGACAGGATCAATGACACTGCCGGCGACGCCCTTATGATTGAGTACATCCCTAAAAGAGTATGAGTTTCTCATGTATCAATATGCTGATACATTGTAAATAAAAGACCATGGGATCTTCAGCCTTGTGTTGGACAGAGAGACATATAGAGAAACTTTATCAATAGGAGCCATAGGATCAATGAGTTGTCTCGTAAGGTGATGTGCTGCAGAGAAAAAGAGATTGTAGCAATCTAAAGTGGACTTTAAATATTATTTGTTTGTTGTACTTATCACATTACTAATGAATACGCTACTGAATACCATTAACTTTTTTAGTAAATACTGATCAAACTACTGATTACTTGGATTATGATGCATTTGTTTGTGTTTGTACATGCCACACCACTACCCTTCATTCATAGCATGCATGATGTCCCCCTTCCCTCCCCCTACCAACCTCCTCCACCCTCGTCGAGCCAAACCATGGTACACAGGGCTTATCCTCCTATGTTTAAATAGCCTATGTTGATATTGATATGCACAGAGGTGCTAGTGAGTTGTTGCTTATTTCATCTGATATACTACAATGGGTTTTTTTTTTCTTTTGTATGTTTTTCTAGCCCTGGTGGTCTAAGCTGTTCCTACACACAAGTCCGACTCTTTGTCTCCTCATGTGTCAGGATCTGTTCAAATTACTTACTCTCACTCAGTTTCCTTTGCAATGTGAACATCAATCTTTTGTATTTATTTATGTAGTGTGGACACCAATATTTTCAGCATGGCATGAACATCATTGCTCTCTGAATTCCTTTCTTCTTTGCTTTACCCCATGTTATTTGTCATTTTTCCATTCCCTATCTGAATTTGTGATGTCACCAATGTGTAGGATACAATATATATCTATAGTATAATGGTGGAGTATAATGTAAAAAAATCAACCTTGGGTCTACACTTTTACTTTTTGTTCTCCAAATGAATGTTCTCTTTTTGCTCAGTATTTTTTACAAGGTATTATAATGTTAATTCAACATATTTATATTGTCAATCAATCATTATTCTGCTGCTTAACCCTCTCATATGAGATGATTGAGGGTAGTAGGATCAAAATAGCTTGAGAAGAGATGAATTACATATGACATAATACATCTTCAAACATTTTGCACATTTATTTTGCCATAGACCAACCTTGCCAACCCCTGGAATCTCATTTACTTGTCTATCATTTGCTAGTTTCTGTCACTTGTGCCTCATATTAGTGTTAGAGTCATGCAAACTCCTAAGTGCAGACTCCAGAACTTCGGAGTTGTAGCGTGCGGGACGTTGGCTTCACCTTATGTGGTGCGCCCTTGTCGTAAGTCTGGTCCCAGAACTTTGGAGATAGGACTTGTATCAAAGGGTAAGTCCTAACACAAGCGTGTTAGAACCTAAGTGGAATTGGTTGGAGTGAGACGAGGGTGACAGGAGTTTAATCAAGTCGATATTCGAACTAAGATATTACATCGGAGTACTTGAGTTTATATATGGAGTCCGGGGTATCGTAGAGTAAACAGAAGCGTAGTCCACAGGTCAGGTCTGGAGTAATACTACAGAAGACTGTGTAACTGCATAGCGTAACTAGATGTAGTCTAGCATAAGAATGAAATGGAGAAGAGTTTAAAGGGATAGAGTGTCGGATATACAAGTCTGATCGCCCATGAGAGAACACTCCAGAGTTGGTGAGGAGTTGGTCTGGAGGTCCAGAGTTGGACTTGGCAAATATTATGGATATGACAATCAGCCACTGTGTAATGTTGCTGCGAACTGAATTGGTTTCAGTGCACCTTGAGTCAATTTGATTGAATGAAGGGGCATGAAAGTGACTTTGCCTGACCTCTGGAAGTGGAGTGAAGTGTTTGGAAGTACAAAATGACTCTCCATGCAATCACAAATGATTATCAATTAGTTACTAGTAGTAGACACAATGTCTAATTGTAGTTCTTAGTCTCATAAGCAAATAACTGGTAAAGCCCATCAATAGTGTTCAATTAAGTGGGCTCATCCACAGTTCTCTAGGTATCAAGCCTGTAGTCCACCTCTTCTACAATGAGATCCAGGGTAAACTTGAGATGAGACTGCTTGTAGGTGAATTTGACTGTCTGTGCTTTGGTAGAGACCCTGAGAGACATGTAGCTGAGTATGATATAGCAACTATGAGCCAAGCATTGAGTAATTCAAGCATGGAAATTATGTGGCTAAGCAAGTGCATAAGCAGTGGTGTAAATTTTGAAGTGAGTTGTCTTGTAAGCAAGTCCTAGCTGTAGATAGATCATGACATAACTACTTGTATGACCTATCATCACATGTTGTCCCACAATTCAGCACCATATTATGTGACTTGCAACAGTCATGGTGCTCACAAGGGTATTAATGAACTGAATCAGTCACCACTATAAATGTGGTCATCTGTGACCATTATAGTGAATCCCTATCTGTGTGTCCAATCCTCCAATCATCAAGGTCCTCTCCATAACACTGCGCCACAGCCTTTCATACTTCACAGCTGTGAGACATTGTAATATTTAATTTACCAGGTCATCTAAAATGAGTTGACATTCAGTTCAGCTATTGGAATCATTTGCTGCACTTAAGTGATATCCCATTCAAGCATGTCCTATCACCAACTGTGCCCCACTTGGAGCTTGAAGTAACTCCAGATTGGAGGATGGGTCTCACTCAATACTTGAGGAGTGCAATGAATAGTTAACAGCTTCCAATGGCTTTCAAAGCCCAACTATCACACTCCTACTACTTTGGTTATGAACATGTTTCTTAAAAAGACTTCTAAGTGATTAGTCCCACAGTGTGACAGTATCCTTTCTCTGCTATCAACATGATATTCAGAGTAACACATGGGTTTTCTTCTGGAATGCCTACAGTGAGATCAAGTACAGCATTATACAATTTACAAGCCAGCTTGCTGATGTCAATATTGGCATATCCATGACTTTTTGCTAAGTCCAACTCTGCTCCTCTGGAGTAACTCCTTACCAACTCTGGAGTGATCTCACCCATGACTCACTCGCAGGTGATCGGATTTGTATCTCCGAACACTCTATCCCTTTCTACTCATCACCATTACAATCTTATGCTAGACTCCTTTTAGTCACACTACACAGTTACACAGTCTTCCATAGTATTACTCTGGACCTGACCTGCAGACTGCGCCTCTGCTCCCTCTACAATACCCGGACTCCATATATAAACCCTAGTACTCCAATGTAATACCTTAGTTCAAATATCGACTTGATCACACTCTCATCACTCTTGTCTCACTCCGACCAAATTCTGCTTAGGTTCTAATACATTTGTGTTAGGACTTACACTTTGACATGAGTCCCATCTCTGAAGTTCCAGGACTGGACATACAACAAGGGCACACTACACAAGGTGAAGCCAACATCCCGATTGCATGCTACAACTCCGGAGTTGCACAGTTCTAACAAGTATTCTGCTTGTTGTTCAGTATTCGTTACTCAAAGGGTCTACTACTTTGGGACACAAATAATAATAATGATGTTATAGTGTCTCAATGCTGATGCTGACACCAACATCAGCATTTCCAGTGTCTCAAATATAAACAACTAATCACTGTTCTAATTAGAGTGCAGATTAGATTGATAGTAGACTTGCTAGAGCTGTTAGGACCAAGGTCAAGTCATCAGGAAAATAGCAATCTTCTTAGTTGAACATTATGAGGTCCTTGCTCAAACTTAAATTATTTTATTTTCAGATTTCAACATCAATGCTGAAATCCAGTCAATGCCAGGTCGAATTTTTTCTTGTGAATGGACACCTGTGGAATCCTCTGAGTAACAGTATTGCAACACAGCCATGACCACTGACTGACCTGTTGTTATTTTCAGAGTCACCACTTCCAGTCTGTATTATGATGTACCGAGATGCAACCATGTCCCAATCAATGTAGATAGCTACCACGAAAAATTTCTTCTGTGAGGTAGACTGCAGAAGATATTGGCCTATGCGCACAAGTGCAGTCGCTTGAACAACCATTCGGGAGTGGTCACTCTGATTCTGAGGATCCGAGATTACTTCACAAATTACAAGCAGGAATCCTTGACAGGTGACCATGCAGTCACTTATAGGTGTGTACTTTCTTAGGGAGTCAGGATTAGATGTGTCCACAAAAATTGGGAAGTCCCATGATGTCTCCCTGTGGGATTGCTGATAGTGAAGACGAGGTATATCATAGAATGGTTACCTACTGATGATAGTGGAATTCGCAAAAATGGGAGGTTTAAAATGGAGGCTGCATGAAATTAAACATAAAGTTGCTAGTCTTGATGGATGAAGATGTCTCCCCAACGATCTGAGGAATGATATCACTGAAGCATTTGAGGACACAGGTAAACACCCGAAACTCCCCTGGGCGAACTAATCCGTTGAGTGTGCCTTCATCATGCTTGAAGACATTGTTGAATTCTATTTTATGGTAATGCCTCGCGACTTCGAAATGGGGGGTCATTCATTGAACTTGCCTAGATGATAATCATCAGCACTGTGAATATTGGAACTATATGTTACACACATTGTATATACATGGCCATGCCAGAGCCTTCTGAGTCTCTTTAAGTGTTGGTAGCACATCAATATCATCCGTGGTGATGCCATGATGTAGATTCATGACCCCATCTATTAAACATCACTGTCCCAGGTGCTTGACCTTTACTTGCAAGCATTGGAACAAGGTGGCGTAGTGATGTTGTCTCAAAGTTCTGGTTGCAATTCATAACTCCACAGATGCTAAACAGGCAATTTGTTACAATCATGCCCACAAAACCGAGTTACTTACGGGTAAGAGTCCCATGACACTGGTCAATGAACCTGAGTGACATGATGATATGATGGGTTGCTACTGCAAACCTGAGGCCTGAGTTTTAAGTCAAAATTGAGTCTAGGTTGAGGTAGAACTCACAACTTCCAGCCACACTCTGTCCACAGCCTACAGGTACTCAATCGCTCCCCATCTCCATCCTGGGCCCCTCTCTCCATCTCCACCGGTGCAACCCCCAACCTTTTCATTACACGAGCGCACACGTGAACGAAGGTACTCGTGCCAAAGAAGTACATGTCCCAATTGGGTAAACTGCGATCCAGTTTGAGAATGTTCTGATTACCCTTGATCATTGACCACTCCTGCCTCGTGCTCCGCTGTAGAGAGTCGTGTCTCTCTAGGTGTGAGGGGAGCATTTTTCCCATCTTTTACAGATCTAGCATCGTCATCGCATTCTATCGCCCATCCGAGTGTATCCAGTAAGTACTCGTCTCCTCCGCTCTTATCGTTCAAATCCGGAATTCTTTGGATTCGTTGGATACTGTCTCTTTTGGGTTGGATTCGTCGTCATTCATATTTACCATTATCTTATCTTCGTTTCATCACTATCATACATCTATCCCCTCGATTCCTCTGCCCTAGTTTATTTTCCATTCATTTGCATTCCATAGTTACAAAGTCAGGGTCATGCCCTAGACTATAAAGACCTGTCTTCAGGATTTCGAATACATCTTTCTTTCACTCGGAAATTGAGGTCAGACAGTCTCAGTCTTCTCTCGTCGTCATCGTTCCCCTCGTCGTCAATCCGATTCAGTATTGTTGGATTCGTCAGATTCATCGCGTTTCAGTGCACTCGGCACTCTCAGCTTGCACTCTTATCTTTCCTCATCGTTTGCTCGTCGTCGTCATCGCCTTCCCATGCTTATCCACACCCCTGGATTAAGTTGGATTCACCGCAATGTCGAGGTCTGTCATTGCAAACCCTTCCTCTGTCTATCCTGCATCCTACCTCCCTTGGGACGAGTCATACTCGCATCCCTAAACCCATCACACACTGACTATCTGTTTTACACCGCCACCGCGTGTTCTTCAATCTTCTTCCTCAATCCCATGAGCAAGGAAAAAAAGGGAGGATTCTCTGAGTGCATTTCCCATTTCCTGGACAGTAGTTACTTGTGATTGAGGCAAATTGTGTACACTCGTATCATGTGTGTGTTCACCCCTATCAACCTTTTGGCAAGATAAAAATATAATACAAAAATAACAATAATTACTCACTTTGGTGTAATGTGTAGTTGGAGGTTGTGCTTCACTTTGACGAGGGTGAAATCAAGTATAGGGGGTGTATGGCAATTCAGCAGCAGCCTGGACTTGTGCCTGTATGTCTAAGAGGTGTTTAGGAACCAAGGGGGCTCGTCCAAGGCCTTTGGCGAACAATCCAGTCTGTTAAGGGCCCAGGTAAGTACCCAGCATTGATGATGACCAGTATTCCTCATTGCTTGTGAGATTCAGCTAATTACTGCTACCAAGGATTCCGGCCAAGGTCCAACAGGTGGGATATGGGGAGGATGCTCCTGAGGTGTCAGTCATGTTGAATGGAATGTGAGGATGCACAGGTGCAATATAAAATCAATCATGAGACTCAGAATGGCAAAAGCTTCGGCATCAAAGACAGATTACAAAAGATTCCTCTGAGTTTCCAATCAATATGATCTATCCTTATTGTCAATAAACCGATGGCACTACCAATATGAAGCGACAACTAATGCTTTAAGGACGGATATACAGATGACAAAAACATTGTGTCGACGCTTAGTATGCATATCCATGTTTGGTGGAAATGAACCTATCCCCTTATTGTCAATAAATAACTTTACCAACATCGCAACAACCTACCTCAAGGATCACGGATCCATAACTTTGATTATGAGGAATACCATACTATTCTACAAGTTAAACTTAATCGTTGTAACTGACATTTGCGACAATAGAATGGCATAACTGCCAGGCGAAGTGGCTTAGATAGTGGTAGAAAGGAAGAAATAGTGTCCAACGATTTCTGACATGTGATGTCCAATTTAGACTTCACCAATTTAGACTTCTTCACATGCAGCAGAGTGGCAAACACTACTTAGGTGGCACCACTTGCTATTTTTTCATCTTCTTACCATTATCATCCACCAGATAGTACAATGTGGTGGTGTAGCAAGTCGACAAGTTTCAAAAATGATTAATGATTGTTTTATTGACAATAAGCGGATAGGTTCATTTCCATCAAACATGGATATGCATACTAAGTGTCGACGCAATGTTTTTGTCATCTGTATATCCGTCCTTAAAGTGTTAGTTCTCACTCCATATTGGTAGTCTTGTTGGTTTATTGACAATAAGGACAGATTGTATTGGTTGGAAACTTGCAGGCATCGGTATGTTCTATCCAACCCAACCTACATAACAGGTTTGTATCGTAGTATGACATTGTCCAAGTCTGTCAGAGTCGTGCAAACTCCTAAGTGCAAACTCCAGAACTTCGGAGTTGTAATGTGCAGGACGTTGGCTTCACCTTATGTGGTGCGCCCTTGTTGTAAGTCCAGTCCCGGAACTTCAGAGATAGGACTCATATCAAAGGGTATGTCCTAACACGAGCGTGTTAGAACCTAAGCGGAATTGGTTGGAGTGAGACGAGGGTGACAGGAGTTTAAACAAGTCGATATTCGAACTAAGGTATTACATCAGAGTACTCGAGTTTATATATGGAGTCCGGGGTATTGTAGAGTAAGCGGAGGTGCAGTCCGCAGGTCAGGTTTGGAGTAATACTACAGAAGACTGTGCAACTGCATAGCATAACTAGATGTAGTCTAGCGTAAGAATGACGAACTCTGTGAGTGCAAGTAGTGATTTAAAGTCCAGTCCAGTCCGGTTTTTAATCTGAATCTGGTGTAACCAGACTGTAACCGGTCCTATAGGAAGGCCAGAATCATAAAGACCGGACTGAAACCGATCCGAACCAGTCCTAAATGGTCCTATCCGGTTTTAAGACTGGTCCTAACTGGTTCTTTGAACATCGGACATGGACACGTCCAGATCACACTTTCATGCCTCGGCCTATACATACGGATTGTAGAGTAGGCTCCGGGCTCTCTATCCATCTGTGATTTAAGAATGCATGTTATATAGATCTAGGTAGATTTGATCATTTTCTAGTGGATGTACATCGCAATCCTATGTTTCATGCTGGTGGGGGGATATATACTACACAATTAGGGCTATCGACACATCCAGAAATCGAATAATCCGATTAGGATATGCCTGAGATACAACCATTTCAATGTCTGATTGATGGAAATCCAGGGATATAGTCAATATATGTGAAATAAATTCAGAAAAATCAGGAAAATTTAGGGAAAGTACTATAGGATAGGGGGTAGCTGAGGGACTGGTTATGGACTGGTTATAACTGGTTTTTGCAGTCTTTTGATTTTTTAAAAATCAAAAGACCAAGACCAAGACCAACAAAGACCAAGACCAAACAGGACTGATAATCAGATAATCAGTCCTGTTTGCTCTTGGTCCAGTCCAGTCCAGGTCTTTTTGCAGTCTTAGGACTGGACCTTCGAACACTATCTCTATAGCCCCAGACTTGCGAAGCAATCTGGTTGAACTCGACGACATACTTGTTGATATGTTGTCCATCTAGGGAATACTGTGGGTATACCCTGGGGTATATGAGGCCATACTCATACCCATACCCACCAATATACCCATACCCACACCAAGGGTATGGGTATCTACCAGGGTCTCCCAGTTGATACC
>JBBPSB010000768.1:0-11311 GCA_038093375.1 Xerocomus brunneocitrinus
AAAATAATTACACAGCCTTTATTGAACACGGCAGAATTCAAGTATCCTCAGTCCCATGATCCATCTGAGCGTGTTTTTTTATCTACCAAACTAACGAGCACTGAACGACGCAACAAACTTTCCTCTGCAATTCTTGAAGCATTTTAAATCCTCATTGTCATCCTCAAATTCAGCTTCAAGCACCAGGACCAACTCAATTTCATGGTTCACCCCAGATCTAGTTGCGGACGAGGACTATGTCATTCATTTCCGGTCCAGATACTTTACGAGCTTTTAACGACTTAATGGAGGCAGAGGCATACGAAGAACTTGCACGACTAATTGAGAATGAGCAAGATGGCAAGAGTAGCAGTCTGTTGGACTTGGAACTAAAATGATAACACTGCTTGGCCAAAAAAAAGAACGATTTGATTGGTTGGCAGTGACGGGCCGGTTTCCGGACACTTCGACTCGACTTCGAGAGGTGGCGAGAGGTCCACTTCGCACCACTTCGATACCACGAACTAAGTCGAACTCAGCCCAAATTGTCACTTCGATTCGCCTTGATTCACCTCGCGGCCATCACTGAAACCAAGTTAGCATCTCATTGCCTTATGTAGATGCCCATTAAGGTCAAATATTTGTTTGCAATAAAGTTCGCTACAAGTGTTTATACCCCAAGTGTCAGGTTCTTGAAATGATATACCCCATGGTCCATGCATAGTAGTATGCTGATCAGTCTACAGACTCTTTATAGTTGGATTCTCTTATGCTTGCTGCAGCAGAGATCATTCCAAATATGTTGTGCGAAGACAATGGACTTGTATTGACCCTGAACATTCCTTATCGATCAAAAGTTGTTCTAATTATATTTTGCAAAGATACTGAGCTTGTACTAGCTCCCCAATGTTTGGTCTCCGTCGCAAATTATGTCATTTACCTTTTGTGAAGATACTGAACTTGCGTTCACCCCTTAATATTTCTTATCGGTTGGAAGATGTTCTAATTATTTTTGCCAAAATACTGAGCTTGTAGTTAGCTCCCCAATATTTGATCACAGTCCCAAATTATTTCATTCATCTTGCGTGAAGATGCTGGACTTGTATTCACGCTTCAACATTCCTTTTCAAACAGAAGATGTTCTAATTATCTTTTGCAAAGATACCTGAGCTTGTGCTAGCCCCCCAATGTTTTGTCTTAGTCGCAGATTATGCCATTTACCTTGTATGATGATATTGAAGTTGTATTTGCCCTCAATATCCTTGGTGATTGGCAGATGTTCTAATTATCTTTCACGAAGATACTGAGCTTGCACTAGCCCCTCGATGTTTGGTCTCAGTCGCAAGTTATTTCATTTGTCCTATATGAAGATACTGGACTTGTATTTGCCCTCTAACATCCCTTATCAACTGGAAGTATACTATGTACAATGGCTTCTCCAGTATTTTACTGGAACCTATATGAGAGGGTAATCTTCTCCAACAACGTCAAGGTGTGATGCAATCTGAACAAGTGACGGTCGAGCGACTGAATGTGAGACATCGAGACAGGTCTGTGTACCTTTCATGAATGATAGGGAGACTGTCCTTGTACACTGGTAGTTGATGTACGCACCTTTTTCAAGGAGCAAGAACCTTTATGTTGCCAATATGTGGGTAGCCATACCAACTGCAAAGCGGTGCACTGAGTGCAGTGCATGAAGAGCCCTGGGAGCAAAAGTGAGCACTGTCGGGAGCAGCGATGATGACAGAGCGAGGTGAAAAAGTGCTACTTAAATCAGTCCAATAGAGTTATGCTACATTGTCAACAACGGCGGTGGTTCGAACGTTCGCTGACAATGCCTGCATGGACAAGGAATTGACGCAGCCACACCTGACCCCGTATGGCGTCGCGATGTATTCGGCCTCCATTGACGAGCTGGCGACGGTGGGTTTTTTACTGTTTTACTAGATGGTTGTGTTACTGAGCTTGAATAGGTAGCCAGATGTTGAGTGATGGTCGTCGATGGCTCACACGCCCAGTTTGCATCCATGTAGCCAGTGAGTGTCTTTTGTACCGCTCATGGTACATGGCGAAGGTGGGGTTGATCGTTGTATTAGGTAGTGGGTATACGGTACAGATACAGTGGTCAGAAATGATGGGTAGGGGGTAAGAGTCATTATGCAAGAGTACAAAAGGTGGGTGGCAGCACAAGCGCTGTCCAGCTCCAGTGACCTGGGCGATGATTGGGCTGCGTTCCCGGTTGATAGTCGTTTGACGATGCATGCAGTGAGAGCAGCGCGCCCGAGAACCATGGCTCGCCTAGACTGGAGGAAGCGTAAGCCGAAGGAAGGATTCGTATATGGCAGGGGTTGCCTGGATATACGGCGCCAGGATTTGAGCATGACGACGTAGATACATGAGAAAGGCATTGCCGGACCATCTTCCTTTGACCTTGACAATGTCAAAAGGAATATTGCGCAGTAAGTATTTGAGTGTGGAACCGATGCGAATGCCGTGGCCATGCATTGCCGGGTGGCCGGCAGTCTTCAGGGCAGAGGAGAGGACTGAAAGGAATTTGGCTTTGGTGAGCGGCTTATGGGCTTTTCCTTGCCGGGAGGCGAAAAGGGGGCCCTTCTGGGGGGTGCATTGATCTGCCAGGGATTTTGTAGCACCGCTTCGGGGTCAGAGGGACCTTGCTGACGAGCCCAGCTGATGTCTTGACCCTGAGGGGCTGTTTTCGTTCGGGGAAGGTGAAAATTGGTGACTATGTTGCCCTGCCGGTCTTGCTGGATGGAGACGTCGCATGGTTTGATGTGAAGTGTGGGATTGAAGGAGTGTAGGTTGGTGGTGGTTAACTCACCTGAGCGGGCGGTGGCATAAAAGGCGGTGGTGAGGCAGGCGAAGGCAGCAGCGTGGAGGGGAAGTGTTAGGTCGAGATGGTAAGGATGGTAAGGATGGTGTTGGTACTGTAAGGTTTGCGGGGGCGGCGGCAGGAATGGGGGGGTGCGAGCGTTGACACAGCTTTCAGTAGTGCGTCCAATTCGGTGCCGTTCAGCCCCCACTCCAGTCCATGTATTGTGTGCCACGTGCGCACACCGCTCAGGTAGTTTGATATGGTGCTGCTAGAGTAGGAGCTGGCAAGGGTGGAAATAAAGGCAGATAGGATGGCCGAGCCAGCAGGAGCCTGTGCATCCTCTGGGATGCCTTTGCGGTCACAGAATATGTGGTAGGCTAAGAGGCCTGCTCCGTAGGTCTCTTTGGTGCTCTCAGCCCAGGTGTGGGATATAACATTGTGTATGGGGGCGACATCGTCTGCGGAGAATAAGTTCGGGGGGTTGAGCGAGGAGCCTTTGACCAAGGGCTGCCAGTGTAGTAGACGGTCCCTTGCTTTGCAGAATGGGTGGAGGGCGGAGGGTCGTAGCAATGCATTGGAGGAGGAAGAAGCTGTCAGCGGTGTCAGCTTTTGAGGCATGGTGCCGTGGGGGTGAGGTATTCCTACCTGCTTTGGGCCGCTTGTTGGGTGGTGCGTGCGGGTGTGAGTTAGACGGGGTGGGTGGGGTTATTGATTTGGGAGGTAAGGAGTTAGGAGAAGAGGGGGGGTCTCGTTGTGCTAAGAGATGTGCTGGGATGTCCAGGTAAGCATGGGCGTAGTTCGGGGGGGATGGTGGGCATGGGAAGCAAGAGAGATAGGGGGGGTAGGAGGCCATAGGAGAGGGGATCAGCGGGGTTGGATGCACTGGGGACATATCGTGCAAAGGCTCGGCAACGAGCATCCTGTGGAATGGAATGTACCCGCTTGAAGATGGAGTTGACTTCGCGGTTGCGACTGCAGCTGTTTGCCCAAGCATCGACCACTCTGATGTTGTCTCCATATACCTGGAAATGAAGGTCGGTGGCTCCGGTGGCAAGAACTGCCCAGACCAGGAGTTCGAAGGCAATACCTTCAGCCTATCCGATGTCACAACCATCACACTTCCAGTTGGGGTGAAGGTGCCATACAAGATAGCGGCTACCAATGGTGAGTCCGATGTCAACCTCGGAGCTTGTATCTGAGAAGGCGCAAAAATCGAGGATGGGTTGAAGGCTGGGAATGGGGATGGGTGGGAGGAGTGAGATGGATGGTGTGTCCTTCCACCATTTTATGTTGTTGGGAGTGGCATGAGGGGGGGTTCGTGGCATGAAAGGGTTCTCTCCGAATGCGCTAAGCATGGCCTCGATGTTGGTTAGGTACGCGCGCCCTGGTGGGAAAATGAGGGGTGCGTGGGGCAATTGCCGTACAATTTCTGCACCTCATGCAATGTGAGTGCGCTTGCTCTCCCATTCTGCGATAGCACCGAGGTACTTAATGCGCTTGGCTTCAGTGAGGGTAACTGTCTGCGCATTCAAATCCCAGGAGAGGTCAACGGGGGTGGGGTTGGTGGAAAAGGGGATGTCCTTCGAAGCTTCCCAGGAGATGCTGGGAGTGCTCGTGGCACGATTTACGTCGCCTAGGTTGTAGCAGAGTAATTGGTCATGGGTGGACCAGGGTGAGGAGTGCATGAGGTCGCAAAGAGGGGGCGTGAAATCCTCGTCGAAATCCTCTGTTTTCCTACTAGGTAGTATGGTCCCAGAGTACCACGCACGGCCGCCCTTGGTTTGTTGTCCATCTCCGTTGGCGATGGTGGTGGCAAGGTTTGTACGTAGATGGTTAAAGAACGGCAGGTGTTCTCGCCTGATCCGGAAGCGGCCGGGTTTGCCAGCTTTGGGAACAAGGGGTAGTGGGGCAGTTTGGAAGGGACTGGGAGTGTCCTCAATCGACTCCCTACTGTGCGGGCCTACGTACCGGCCTTTGGCTATCTCCAAGATGTCAACATCTTGCCATTGCTTGCTGAGTCTGGACGGAAGGAGGGAGGGGAGTCGTGGAGCAAGTGGTGCTCAGTCGCATACTTTTGTGACATGGATGCGCATAAATCAGGGCGTAATAAGCAATGCGTGCAACACGGTCCACTTCAAGCATGTGCTGAGGGCTAACTAACCGGTAAGACAATGCATTGAAAGACATAGGAGGATGGAGATGTTGCCAGTGTGTCGGCTCGCACGAGGCACGTAACCCCAACTAAGGGGTCGTCCGCCTACAAGTGCACGCAGACAGAATTGGAACGGGACATGGAGTCGACAGGGGATGGGAGGGGGTGCAAGACGGAAGCGCGAGCAACTCAAGATAAGCATGCCGCTTGTAGGAGCCTCAGATAATGCTGCAGTCTTGTGTCAGTGTCTTGTCGGATCTTCGGTCAACCGAGACCAGGGGGTCCAACCTGCTCTGAAGCTATCCAGGCGACGGCTAACCGCAGGCTAACCATCGAACAAGATTGACAGAATGTATGGCACGGCTGAATTATCTGCAAAGGGTGCCAGAAAAGTAGTAGATGGGGGTGGGGCAGCCGACCTGAGGGAGGCACAAGGGTGAGGGGGTGTCGTAAACAACGCAGAATAAAAAAAGGGTGATACGAAGCGTCCATTGTTAGTGATGCGACCTGCTACCAGGCAGGTATTCCAGCCATGCGAGTCATCTCTGCAATAACAGTCTGTGAAAGATAATGTAACCAACAATGCGGGGCATTTTGAGGTTCGTGACAGCGCGAGGCCAACAACCAAAAGGTTTAGCGGTTGTTGTGAAGCTGCGGTGACTGCAGTGGCAGCGGCAGCATGTCTCTGCTCAGCAGTGTCAAGCATCAACGCCTGGTTGACACTGGGTGGGGAGTGAGCCGGGGGTGTAAATATGAAGCAGAAATACGCATGTGCCGAGTCGTTGAACCTCGTTCTCAGTCTGTTGGAGCCTTGTTTGTAGCTGTTGTGCGGTCATCTCAAGGCACTTGGCACGAGTAGTGGTGCAGTTGAGGAGGGAAGATCTTCCTTGGCTTCTGGTTGAAGACGGGAAGGGCATCTCTGAGCCTGCGGTAGCCATCGTGAAGCTCGTTGCGACGTCTCTGCTCGAACTCAATGCACAGACGACGGATCGTCTCATGGCGAACACGGCGGTGTTTCGAGGCTGGAAGTCGTCGTCGTCGTCATCGGAATCTTCCTGGTATGACCTGCATCATGACATTTCAGCCGCCGAATGGGTTGTGGGAGGAGCTATGGGGGTAAAACAATAAGATTGGGGGACAGAAGAAGCATGGGGACACTGTGGACTAACGAAGGGGCATGTTGTCGCAGCTGCACCTGCCAGAAGTGAGACCATCGGAAGAGAGCCCCCCACTGCTAAGGTTGTAGATGGGGGAGAGAAGCCATTGTTGGGCGAGGGATGACCAGGGGTGGTGGTGATGTAGTCGGCAGACTCTGGGGGTGTACGAGGTTAGTGCCGCCTGCGAACGCATCGTGTGAGAGCTCAAATGCACTCGCGAAGCGGTTGGCGTGCAGCCACGCGCGGATGTCAGCGGGGTCCGACAATGGTTGGATTAGTTAGAGTGCTCTGCAGGGCTGCGTTCGTCTGTTCCGACTAGCTGTCGCGCCCAGTTGCAAGTATCGCTCGCAGCCTGTAGACAAGGGCCAGAACCTCGTTTGATCGGAGCCCTGGGAGATTTCCTCATTAGGTGTTGTACGCCATCAGCCTAGGAACTCGTACATCAGTGACGTGAGGAACGGTGACAGGAACATGCAGCTGGCGCTGTAACTAATAAATCTACACGATTCAACCTCACGCGCATCAGAACTTGAAGGCAGAACCACTGTCATTCTTATCTTCGTCCTCGTCTGCGTCAATGATACTCCCAGCCTCTTTGTCCGTCTCTTTGTCTGTCTCTTCATCCTCGGTTTCATCATCTTCAGTTTCACATTCTACCATTTCCTCTTCTTCACCCACCGCGTCGTGGTGGTGTTCTTCGTGCTCCTCATTTGGGAGTGCCTCCTTTTGACTGTCAGTTCCGAGATCGTGGCTGCTGCCGTCACTGTGCATGGTGCTGCCATCCTCGTCAGCAGGAGGAAATAGCTCATCCTGATCATCCATGTCAATGTGCTGGTCATCATCCTGGTGTAGCGAGATTGGAAATTTGTACTGGGCATGATGTCCCACACCGATAGTGTTTTAAAGTCCGGTCTGGTCCGGTTTTTCAATCCGAATCCGAGGCAACCGGACTGAAACTGGTCTTTTGAATCCTTGAATCCGATGCAACCGGGCTGAAACCGATAGCAACCAGTCCTGAACAGTCCACCTATCAGTCTAAAATATCGGATTCATGTCAGGATTCACAAATCCGATTTGAATCCAATGTGAATCCAATATTTTAGGGGTTATAATATCTTATCCATGTGACTTTCCACACCTTCATGTGCCGCATATATGTCATATGTCATATTGTGGTGTTTTACAGTCTCAAATAAACATACTCTATCAAGAAAAAACATCAGATTCACATCAGGATTGAGTCAGAATTGACCAATCCGGGTTAGTAAAAGTGTATCCATCGCTCTTTCAAAAGACCGGTTGCAACCGGTTGCAACTGGTTGCCAACCGGTCTTGCTATTTCTCTGAATCCGAAGCAACCGGACTGATGTATTTCTCAAATCCGATGGACCGCAACTGCGGTCCGGTTACTGGTCTTTAATCTGGTCCGAGACTGGACTTTAAAACACTACACACCGATGCCTGCATAACGTGCAAACATGTTGCAGTCGGCAAAACTAGGAAGGAATTAGTGATGTTGGTGGTAACTCAAAGTCTACTAGTACGACAGTGAAGCTCACATATTAACATAGTATGCTGCCCAGTCGTCAAAAACATCTGTTTCACGAGCAACAGATGGGCCATGACGGAGCAACGAGTCAGTACGACCATCCGCAAATGCGGGAATTAAATGACAGGCACAGAGGATGAGGGAAGGGTTGACGAAGCCAAAGGCAGCGCCTGAATCCAGTGGAGCAAATCCAATCTTTGGGAGGCGAGCATTCTTGAGCCCCCAATGGTAACCCGGCATGACACCAAACCAGCGAACCCACAAGAAGTCCATTGTCTGCTCGATTCCAGAGTAGCTAACTGTAATCAGAAATGCACCCAAGACTTCAGCATACCAAAAAGGATGAGCATTCGGACCATCCTCCTGCGAGAGTAACATGATGGCCTGGGTAGAATCATAGCCTGGGTGTAATGTGTCCTGACCACGATGCATATCGTATGTCGTGTAGTTAATCTGTAAACGTTTTGGACGAAGAACCTTGTTGAGGTTGTTGACGAATATAACAGAATTTCGCTCCTCGCTAGTGAATGACTGCTCGTCACCATCATATTCGTGGTTTAAAAGCCATGATAGCAGATGATCCTCTAGTTTTGGGATAAATCCTGTGCGACGTCAGTGCGAACACTGTTACTTGACGAAGTGGATCTGACCTCAAATGCCGGATCATCAGGGGAGCTCCGGAGGTACTCTGCCAGATTGAAGGCATTGGCCTATGAATTTGATAATCAATGATGTAGCTGGTCTGGGACCATCAAGTCCGGATTTGTCGTAGCATCCCGCGGTAATAATTCATTGGTGGGGTTGACGTAGTGTGCATCGCACTGACGCCGAACACAAGTGAGGCGTCTTTCCTGCATAGCAATCTGCGCTGCGGGATTCTTCTTGTTCGTACACTGGTAGAATTTCTTGATTTGTCGGTGGGAGACCTCTCCCTGACGAAGGAAGAGTTGCTGTTACATTCTTTGCAAATGATGTAAATCTGAGATGGCTTACGATTTGAGTAGAATAGGAATCTGTCGTTCCGAACAAGCGGATCGTGCGCACATAGTCTCCTAGGGCATGTAGCTTGTATGTATCAAGGTTGAAGGCCTTGGAGCGGGCACCAGAAGTCCTACTAGTAGCAGAATTTGAATTTGACTTGTTGAGTTCACGCTCCTTCCTTCACCAATGAGCAGTCGTCTCTGAAGGTAGCTCCATTGTATTGAAGGCTTTGCATGTAACATTCTGGAACTTTCGTAGTTGTTGTCCAAGTAAACGAGTGACCTCGTCAAGCAAACTGAGGGATTCTTTGGTATGTTGTCGTAATTTGGCGAGAGCATGCCAATGGGCAAGTCGAAAGAGGAGGTTTCGTACAATGGCATCATGTTCAGTAGGGAGCAATCCCTTGAAAGCTGGGATCGCACACTAAGAGCTCGCACGAGTGAATTTTACATGTATATTGAGTGGTATGGGGTATCAAACCTGGAGGACATCTTCAAAATGTCGAGCTGCACAATGACGAGCCTGGGAGACACTGGTTGGAAATCGACGGATTGAGCCTTTTCCAAATGGCGCTATCTGGTAGAATCTTCAAAGGATCTTCAGCTCATGAAAATATCTAGTCAAGATGGGAATACACGCACCGATCATCCAGCTTTGGTATCAAGCTTGGGTCAATGACATTTAAGAGTCGTAAGAGGTGCTTGAAAACCGATTTGAATACCCCTAACTTGAACTCATGAAAGAGGTCAACTACGAGCATGCGATAAATATCGCATCCAAATGATCCAAGCCTGTCTTGTATTGCATTCTGTTGGAAGTATTAGACACTTCTACATTTGGAAGACTGGTTATGGATGAACACACGAATGTAGGCACCAGGGACATGCTTTTCAGATATGCTTCTGGGATGACACCTTTGATCGGCGAACCAAGATTGTAAATGGCATTCCGCGCAGCCAGAACCTTCTCGTACATGTACAAACGTATCTTGGATACCCTTTGCAGCAGGTCAGATAAAAGCCCAAGAAGATGAAATGCAATCTTGGGAATCAAACACCGAGGACATGGGAACAGACCTTTGTCCCGAATCGTGGCCAGCAATACCCTGTGGAAACTCTATTAGCAGATTGGCGTGGATATTGAAACTCAAATACTTACTTCTCAGGGTAATCTGCGGAGTATGTGAAGATCCGGGGGAAGACTCGACGTTTCTTGCCATCAGGACATGTAATGACAATGCCATTTAGATATTCATTGATAAACTCATCGTCGAGCAAGATCCTCCATGTTGCATGAAATAGCTCGCGCTTGCAATGCGCCAGGATATCATTGATCGATTTTTTCTTTGCAAAGCTAGACACAAAGTTAAGAATGCTGGCTGGTAACTTTTCGTCTTTAGTTTCAAATGAATTGTATCAAAGGGAGCATGGCTCACGCTCGGAATAAAGGCAACAGGGTGACATGCTCCTGATTCGGGGTGGCTATGAGTGTACTTGGATTCGTTCCCAAAGAAAAGGTAAATTGGCCATACAGATGCAGTCCCAAACTGCGCGAGGTGTGTGGCGTCGGACCAGAACATAAGCGCAACAATCACCCTCTCCAAATTACACCCATTGTCACGTCGTTGCTTCTGTAGCTCATCATGTGCAGTGATCCACGCATCAGAAGTATATAGCTCGTCATACACACATTGCTCCTGACCAGTAATTGGTGACTTCCAGATATGTTTGAATGGTGTAAGATGGAACCACTTTGCAGCCTTTTCAGAGAAGGACGCGCGGATGACGGCGGTCAGGGAGCGATGGAATAGTCCTGGGATCGCAAACGGTTGTCCATTTCCAGTAGGATTTCGCTCCCGAGTAGGCACTGGGATAGTGACTGTTGACTCTTTCCAGGAGTCCTGTTGTAAGCTTCCAACATCGACATCTGATATGTTTTCGGATTTGTCGAAATGCCTCATCTCAGTACGAGCGTTGAATCTATCAAGGTCGTCGGGGCTAAAATCTGGGGCGCATATGACTTCATGTACGAGACATGTTACTTCTGCAAGAGACTTCTGTTTGCTGCCTGTCATCATCCATGTCATCAGGTGCCAAATGCTCATGTTTTTCCAAGGCCAGAGAGGAGGGGGAGGTAAGGAAGGGATGTGGAGTGGAGGAGTGGACAGGAGATTGGTCGCAGGTCGAGTGTTGGATAGTTGATCAGGGGTTAACACGGAATTGGGATCATATGATGGGCGATGACGATAGACACGAGTGATGAAAAAGTTATTGAAAGATGTCTGAAACGAGTCGAATACATGTAAGATGACACAAGGCAACGTGCGTGGAGTAGGAGATGATTTGGATGCCGGTGGAACACTTGGGTCATGTGAGGATGGAAGTGAGGGCTCTGGAAGTATGTCCCTGAACCTTGCAGGTAAGTGTCTTGATCGTACAGGACGATCTGAGCCTCCCAGACCATTGGAATAGTCTTCGGTTGTCAACCCTAAATCATTGGACGGGCGCTGGGTGGTAGCTACATCCTGACTAGTATTCTCTGTTGCATCCGGTGCCATTGCATCAATATGCTCAGGCGGGGGGGAGGGGGGGGGGAGGGGGCTATGGCTGCATTGCAACTAAAGAAATGGAGTTCAAATCCGTCACTGTAGGCTCTTT
>JBBPSB010000769.1:0-11290 GCA_038093375.1 Xerocomus brunneocitrinus
CCTACGCCCGTGCTTTGAACGGGTGTCTCGTCCCTTGAACCTTTGAACCATTGAACCTGTCAAGTAGGAAACCCCCTTGACTATCTCCTGAACGTTCCAAGAGGAAACCCCCTTGAACGCCCTTGAAACCTTCGACCCCTCGCAGAGGCTACGCTTGCCGCTCTACCCGAGACCAAGCGTAACACTGTGCCTCCCATGGCATCTTACAACTGCCTCCACTGATAACAATCCGCTGCATTGCACTATGTGCGGAAGCACGGTTGCTATGGTCGGTGTGTGTTGAATAGCCGAAAACTGTCAGCCGTTGAAAACGTTCGGCAAATAAGAGCGTACCCATCCCAATTTCCAAAGGCTCCTAAGTGAAATTCGCGTAAGAAACCATGCAGTTTGCAGGAAACTGTTCTGATATCTCGTGTAACATCGTTTGAAGGCGTCTTGTAAACGATGCATTTGTTTCGGAATAAGTTGGCGATGGAAGAATCTTCAACAATCTCTGCGAAACGTGCAAATTCTTGCAAGTCATACGGGAAAAGTTGCGAAGAAGGAATAGTTGTTGGAACTTTCCCGTATGTTTGGATTGAGTCTCGAAGTGATGGGGGCCACGCGATAACGCAGCATTGCTGAGCTGCGCAAGTCATATAAGTCATCGTGAGCGTTGTTGTAATGGGGGGTTTTGATTGAGTAAATTTGTCTGCTTACCTTTTCCCCCTAATTTGTTCGATTACTAATTATAATTCGGGGTCATCGCCAGATGACAAGGGAACGAAAGTTTGCGTGGTGTGCTTATCAAGGTTTTCCAAACGTTCGTTTTCGTTACGCAGATCTTCTTGAAGACGGGTGAAGATGCGATGAGGAGGAAACCAGCGCAAAATTCCTAGTCGCGATAAACATTGGGCGCGAGATAACATGACATACGCATTTTGAAGCCCTTTTGCGCTAGCCAAGTCGACTACAGCGGATCGTAACGTGCTTCCTTGAACTTTATAATCGGTATAAGCCCAAGCAGGAATCAATGGGAGTTGTGAGCGCGAGAGCCGAATTTTGCGTGTGGAGTGCTTCATATGGTAAGTCAAATAAGTTGAAACGGGGAAAATCGGAACGAGGTCACGATTATCACCGTCAATTCTGAGGTCGCATCCTTCGACTTGCACATAAGCGCAAATTGCTTCTTTGCCTTCTGCGCTCTGCTGAAATATAACTTCTCTAAGAACGCCTTCTGTTCCGTTTACGATCCTGTGAGTCATAGACAAATTTTCTGTTATCATCACTGGCATTCCTGGAACAAGAGGGAGGAATCCTAATAATTCTTTAGATTCGTTCGCGCGTAATTTGCAAGCTTGGATCCTTTCCTCCCCACTCAATTTCGTTCTGCTCACCTTGTCGACCGAGATGAAGACATTATATTCCTGTTCGGTATCTTCAGCGAATTTTTTCGCGCGCACATCGTTGAACTGATCCCGTAGGCGTCTTTCACCAAAAACCACGCGAGCGTCGCATAGTGAGTTATATTCTGCTTTATTCTCTACGGCAAGGCGATCCATTAATCTTGTTCTTAGAATGTCATAATCTGAAACGTTGTTGTTCACAGATATGCTTCCATCTCCCAATCGGATGCGCTCTAGTAAACGAATGAAAGAAGGGTCTTCGAGAGCACGCATGTTCTGCCGCAGTATGACAACATGAGTCAGTTCTCGCCATATGCTTGCGCCGAATAATCCATCTTGCCCACTAGTCGTCCCTCTCGTCCGCGCAGAAAGATTTTTCGTGACGTTGTGTGCATACAGTGCGTAGCCTATCACCGGTCGAAGCTGACAGAGATCTCCAGCGAAAATCACACAGACACCGCCGAATGGCTTGTCTCGAGCGGTTTCATTGTAACCTTTCGCGATTGATATCCTCTCGGAAACTTTACTAAGGAATTCAGCGGAAACCATAGAAATTTCATCTAAGACCAAGTATTTAACTGATGCCCAAATGTTTTCTAATTGTTCTCTACTTTTCGATGTAACCTTTCCAGGTAGGAATGTCAGAGCGTGTATAGTGTATCCATTAATAAGAATCGCTGAACAGCCGGTTGGAGCGCTCAGTAGTAAATTTTCAGAACATCCACATCTCTTGAATAATTCCACGATCGCTTTGATAACATGACTTTTCCCTGAGCCTCCCATTCCAGTGATGAACAACATTAACTGATCCAGACATTCGGTTACGAAATGTTGTGCAGCTATTCGAAATGCACGCGACTGCTCTACATTGTTTTGTAGGTTAAATTCATCGTGGATTGCTTCTACTATGAGAAGTTTGTGTTTCAAATCCAATGCTTTATATTCGACGAACGTGTGTTCCATCTTCGCAAACATTTCTTCCACATGGAGTTCCGCTTCATGTCCTACGCGTGCTCGCTTGTTGCGTCGTTGTTCTTCTTGTTGCGTCTCAGCAGGCCGTTTTAGTGATCTTTGTATATTCATCTGTTTCATCTGAAGTTTTAACGTGCTCTGCATTTCACTCGCGGTGTGAGTTATGCGATGGTTTGACAAGTCTATCTTTTCGGAAACTGAATTTTGTAGCAACTTTTCGGCACATTCGCGAACATTCTTTTCTTCTTCGGAAAGGGAAGTGTTTTCGTTTGGAATGTGTTCTGTCTGATCTCCGTCTTCATTTGTTGCTGCACCTATCTCATGGTGTATGCAGAGATCTTCAGCGAGAAGTGCGATTAGTTCCTCGGAATCTGTGCTTAACAATTCTTGAGGAATCGAGCCGTTACTTTGTTCTGCACGTCCCACGGCCTCTCGCATTTGCTGTGAATGAGTCACTTTCGCTTCGCGGCATTCTGTTTCTACATTCATGTTGTTTATCAATTTCCAAATTCGAGATGAGAACGTCAACTCTTGCAATGCATCTTTCCAATCCTGATCTTCGGTCTTCAGATCGTCAAATCTCCGCCACGGCTTAAACAAAAGTAAGCAATTTTTGCAAAACCCATCCTCGTCTTTGCTTCGGTTTGGAAAATTTTGGCCCAAAAGTACTGGTACAACGGACTCGGTCCGTTTTTTTATTCCGTGAGTTTGAGACTGTGGATGTTCGCACGAGCTGAATGGCTTGACCTTTTTCTGCTTGTCGTCTTCATCATCATCTTCATCTGGGCTTACCAATGCGGGAATCTTATCTTTGATCATCGTCGCTGTAAAATCCCACAGATTCATTCGGTCGGTTTCAGGTGATTCTGGACGGTAAGCGTAATCAAAGAAATCGTTTCCCACGTTCAATTCGTTCGGTCTCGTTTCAACAACGAAGTTTCGAACATCAAATTCAGCGGTCTGAATATCTTCTTCCTGTTCACTGTTTTCACTTTCAGACATTTCGTGATCAGTTTCATGCTGCATCTTGATGAAACGCTCCAACGCATCGCAAATCTCATAGAATCGAAGACTTCGAAACTTGTGACTTGTGTAATGATCCCCACCACCGACGAGGTAGCTCATCACCTGCTGATGAGATATTTCTTGTCGTGCCATCAGCAAATTCACGCATTTTGTAAGTAAGTTTCGGTCTTTTAGTTCACGAGAAGTCCTTCCGTCTGATTTGAATTTTTCCGCATGAGCATGCATAGCTGATTGTAGCGTATGAATTCCAGTATGAACTTTTAGGTCAGTTTTCGTAATGTAATCGCTAACATAGTAAACTAATGCCTTCGCATCAGTGCCGGAACCAATAAACTTTATGTCGAGGTTACTTTGTAAAAGGAAAAGTAAGACCTCATTATAATTATTTATCCACGGATGTAATCGACGCAGATGGATAGCTTGTGTTTCCTCATCAAGTATGGTTTCTTTTCGGGTTTCACCATTCATTCGCATTCGACAAGTCTCATTCGTTTGAGGTTGGCCTGCATTCAAGTATTTGAAACAAGTATCGTTATGGACATGCCAATTGCATTCGATCGCCAAACGAGTGACGAACTGCGTAAACTGTGTTCGAAATGCGGTTCGGTCCATTTCTGATACCTGTGGTTGACGTTCAACTCGGGGATCCAATAGATCCTCGCTCCTTTCAGGTCGTTCGACGTTCACGGTAGGCATCTGGTCTGGGTTAGAATCTGGTAACTCACAACGTATATTTTCCTCCAGCCATCGAAACAGTGTGTCTTTAAAATTCACATCATCCAACATTTTATCACGAAGTTCCTGTGGCGATGGATTTCCTGAAATCCAAATCAACATATGACAGTGTAATGTACCTCGACCTTGAGCCTCTACCATTCCATAATAAGCATTGCAGCGGCCGAACAACCCACGTTCTTTGCGAAAGCACAATACTGAATCTATGAAAGTTCTGATCTGAATATCGAAAGCTTTTGCAGCGATGTCGGGATGAGCGGCCACTAAACGTGCGCGTTCAAAGGATGGTTTCCGTTCCCATTCTGCGTCCTCGATTCGCAGCAAACGAGCGAAGACGTGTGACGAATAGTCATGCGGGTTCAGAGTTATAAACAACGCAGGAGTGGAATGCTGACGAATTAACGATCTTACCTCGTTCCTTCGGCATAGTTTATAGCCAGGACTTCCACGTAAATTTTTCGACAATGTGTTGATTTGAGATAACAATTTGACGGCCAACTTCTCTTCTTCTGTTTCTGCTCGTGAATTAGGATTCTTTTCCCATTTATTCGCGATTTCGGACATATGCGGCGCGACCGCATTCAGCTGTCGCGCTAATTCATCGTGGCGTTGGGTTCGTACCCCGAACGCGTTGAACATACTAACCGCGCGTTTCTGCATGATGTTCCAACATACGAAAGGAAAGTTGTCATCGATCAAAAATGGCGAATCACTCTGTCTTAACAAACAAGTAACTTGAGCTTCAAAAGATAGGGATTGTTCGCGAGTTCGAGCTGGATGATAAAAACCACCAATGCCCCATGGATCAAGGTGTGGAAACACGAAGGATAACAGTCCCGGAAAATTGTCTGGTATGAAAGCGTTACCTGCAGAAGAGCGAACGAATTGTTTATGATCCAAAGCATGGGCAAGAGCATGCATTTTCATTTGTTCGCGACTTCGCGGCGAGTGATCGCCCTCCGTATACGCTACATTCTCCATCAAAAAATCAGGTCGTATATCAACCCATTCTTCACTTTCACTACACCCATCTGATTTGAGATGATGAATTTGCATGTCTCGTAAGACGCATTCATCTTCGTTCTCATCTCTATTTGTCGACAAATTATCCAAATTTGCTTGACTGAAAGTCACTCCTGCAGATAGATACCATTCGTTATTTCGCACTAGGAATTCAATCATTCTCTGAACGCGTGACTTTCGCACTAATACTGGTTTAAACCGTTTTAAAAATTCAGCTGTAGGCTGTGTTTTCCCTCCTGTGAACACGACACAAATTGTGTCCTTAACGTCGTTTGCGTCCGGAGGTAACACAGTGCGCAAATGTGTCGCATCCTGAGGAAAAATAGCGACGTTGCCGCGATTAAACCGCTGTGCGTTCTCTTCTGGAACGTATCCTCCACGAGCCGAGCGATGCACGTAATGATGCGTGATAACGGTTCCACGCGCGCGAGAAATTAACATTCTGTCGAAAGGCGAAGATTGATCCAAATCAGCAACTACCTGAGGCGGCAGACGCTCTCTGCCATAATACAAGAAATTTGCAAGAGCGTACCTAGGCTGCTTTGCAACGTCCGCAAAAAGAGCGCTACGACAGCGGTGACAAATTTGAAGAAACCCGTTCCCAAATGGATTCGTCAACCCTTTCGGACATAGTATTGCGTTTTTATACAACCGCCGGTCGTAAGAGTCCGGCAACACGTGCTCTGGCAAACAATCGTTTGTAAGTAAAGAAAGTTTGACTCGGGAAGGGGCCACCCGCTGTATATCCGTTGCGGACACTTCCCATGCGCACACCGCACAAACCAACGTATGTGCAGTCTCGTCTTGAATCTGGTCTTGCCAATTGCGAATGATCTGAACTTTTTCCTCCCAAGAACAAAAAAAAAAAACAGGAAAAGGGTAATCAATAACAGTTACCTCTCTCCCATCGTCAACTATGGGTTCTGCATCGTCTTGTTCTTCTTCAAGTTCAGCGCGTTCATTCGCGCGACGTGAGCAAACGTTTGTGACAGATGACGCCGTGTTGGGCAAGGTCGGCAGGGTAACATTTTCGCGCGTGCTCCCCAACATACGGAAAACATAATCATGAGGTTGACATGAACAAGACTGATGTGAAATCAGCTTTTGAAACAGAAGCGCACGACGCTCCTTCCGTCTGGTCTGTAAACCATGATGATGGCAAAACATATGAAAGTGAGCGCGGGAAAGATAACGAAATTGCTGAACAAAAGTGCAAACGTCTTGGATCGTTACGACCATAAATACCCCATTAGGATAGACTGCAGTCTCGACGACAGGCATGGAATTACTGCCCAAAAACTCAAAATCTCGGTGTACCTCCGTAAATGTTACAGCGTCGTCCGCATTGGACGAAAGACCACCTGTTCTGTCGAACACGAGCTGTCTGACCTCTTGAACAGATGTTCGGTTAGCACTCAACAACACAGCGAAAACACGAACTCATTGTTTTCGTTTGTCTTCTGACCGATTGTGAGTGAACCGACGTTGGGATTCGAAATGCATATAGGAGGTCGTAGAAGCAAAATCATCACATGTACGTTCTCACGTTTCCGCCGAACGACGAGCACTTCCGTCCACCCAGAATCAAGGAGGTCACGTGTACGTTCTCACGTTTCCGTAAAACGACGAACTCTTCCGGCCACCCACAAAACCTGGACCTTTAAGGGTCCAGGAATAGGGAAATGGCCCGCGCAACCGCTATGCATTATGAGCAAGTGTACTGTACCAGCAAGTGATTTGCTTTACTAAGTGCCAGCTGGTGGGAATAACGGAGAAATTTCACACGCAAAATAAGACCCGGTCGAGAGCGACTCAATCAACGCCCGTTGCATTGGTTGTTCATCGGAGAAGCGTGCGTTTTGCCTGATCAATCGTTTTGAATCTCATGTTACATGACATCGTACATGTTGACCTTTTGCGACCAGGAGCCTTCACTCGACCAGTTCCCAAGGTGCGCCAACGCCCCTCTCCACTGATTCAACATACTCCCAGACCTCACCATTCACCTGTCTCTCTGCGCGGGTAATGAACCTCTTCTTCAGATCACCAAAAAGTAGGTCTGTTTCGCCTTGATATCCTTTTGTCGCATTCAAATCCCCCTCGTCGTTGATATGAAGGGTATAGTCCTTGGGGGCTGCAATGGATACCTCGTCGCTTCCAATCATCACGAAATCTTCTGGTACCTGAGAATCGCCTCGAACTCGGACGCAGAATCGCGTGCGATGGTCGCTCGATACGTGGATGGCGCCGCAGTTCGCATCTCCGCAGACCACGCATGTTCCCCTGGTGCGTAGGTACCAGTGGCTAAATAGGTCAGCCTTGGAGCGTATAAAGTACCTATTGGAAAATTATTCCATCGAACTGACCGATCATGGTCGGGAAACTCACCATCGACCATTGATGTGGTCTGTGACCTCGCTTAATGGTAGGATTGTGGGATGATCGGCTCCGGAGGACCCCATAGTACATGCCAAGAACATTCTTTCGGAAAAATGTCTTGTGCCGGGCGATCGGCCGTCGTTGAATGAATCACAGATGTTTCCTCCGTTGATTTGGACATAAAACTGAGGGGACAGGCGTTTAACGGATCCAGCGTGGACGCTAGGAGGAGTGGATATCGTCCGCCACCACTCATCAGCTGCCTCGCGGTTGACAAAGGTGATGAGTCGTTCGTAAACGTTACGTTCAACCAACTTTGCCAACGAGGTTTAGATTAGTGGACTCTGATTGCGAGCGGAGAGTTACTGACACAGTATTTGATCCAGACGTAAAACAGTCCCATAGTGGATTTGAAGTGCTGGTGAGCGTTGACGAGGGACCTACCATTACGATCTAATAAGTAAATCCTAAAGGACGGTGCCTTTTGCAACCGGACGCCCATTTCCTCGAAAAGGTCAAGGGACTCCTGACCGGATCCCTAGATCGACAAAAATGGACATCCTGGCCATCCACACGGCCCGCGTGAGTACCGATAATGTTCGGTATACGCCGTCGGTGGCCGGTGCACGTTGGAGTAAGGAATCCTGAGAGGACAGCGGAGGAGCGAGACGGAAGTGACAGTGTAAGCATTAGTCAGCAGCCCCACGTATCGTCGTCGAGTTACTTGCTTAGTCTGAAGTGAAACTCCCTCGCTACCTCTCAAACGTTGACCGCTCCCAATTTTGGACCACACGGAAATGAAGGTAATGGGCACCGTATCGGGGCATATGTTGGAATTATAACGGGCCATGGACCAGCGGTTCGCGCAGGGGTTCAACCCATGACAGAGCGTCGTTCCATAGCGTCCATGCAAGTCGTCGCACCGAGAGGAGTAGCGGCGTTCGATCGGCCCATGACGCGCCTCGAGTTAGTCGTTGATGCGCGTCACGGAACATTGATAGGCACTTTGATGGTCTTCACGTGATGCGGCCGCGTCGTGGGTGACCCAGGCGTACCGACGCGCACCATGGATCCGTTTCGGGATCACTAAGCGCGCGGTCGCCTCCGCGCGCGTGGGAGCACTGACGGCGCGTACGCGGCTTGTAGGGCAGTCTCGCCCATCTGCGCACTTGCTCCGGAGCTATGCTGGCAGAGTAACAATCCTGTCCTCACCGATGTTCGGTGGTCTTTTGCCGCATGTGTGGGCTCGTTCACGACGTTCTCATAGCAGGTAATCTGCGCACTTTCTCCGGAGCTGTGATCGCAAAATTACTCGCGTCACCGCATCACTCCTGCTCTCACCCATGTTTAATGGTCCATTCTTTCGCAGGCCACCGCGCGAAGGTCTCTCAGAATCATCGTCCACACGTTGGGGAGACGAGGAGCACGCAGCTGTCGTCCTCATGGGGTTCTTTGACGATTTACGTTCAGGACCGACGCGATCTGATGATGATGCATTTACGACACCACCATGATCGATCCTGTTCGGCTGCATAATTTGATGCCAAGGAACAATTGGCATCAACGCTGATCCGTGCCCTCGCTTTAGAGGTGGGTGCTCCGCCGAGCGCCGCGTCTCGAGCTCGGTAGTGGGTCATGAACGTCAATTTCCAATCTACTCATGGGCGGGGACCGCTATAATGACGTATCCAGAAACCGTTGGGGGGCGTTCACCGCATCAACACAGTGATGATCAGAATCCCTGTACACCATCAGTGCCAATAACACACGACGCGTAAATCAGTCCTCGCCTGTGCCTCGTCGGATGAGGATCTCCTCTGTGGAAAGACCAAGCCAGAAAGCGAATATCTGATTGTGAGCAGATGTGAAGCATGATCAGCGACACTCGTCCATATTTTCGTCGATGTCGTTGATCACGGTTCGACCAGATGATTCAAGCGCGAGTGGGCAAGGTGCATCGCAGACCGCCAAGCAGGGCGTCTGCTCTAACCGAGTGGGCAGCGTTTTGGTCAGCTTGCCATGCCACGGTTCGAACTGACTCCCAACAACCCAAGGCCGGTCTATTGGTCGTCTGTTTTTGAACAATTACTGGCAAGACCCAAAAACATAGATTCTATAGTGGGTACCACTTTATCGGAGTGGTGCTGGTGGAGGAGTCACCCCGCACACGCAGAATAGACCGCGGATCTTTACATTCGCCACGAGCAAACTCAGTGCTCGTTGCATTGGAGAAATACATACTAGGCGTGCGTTTTGCCTGATCAATCGATCTGCATCTTAGGTTCATATCATACACATTGACCTCCTGCGACCAAGAGCCTTCACTCAACCAGTTCCCAAGGTTCGCCGACGCCCCTCTCCACTGATTCAACATACTCCCAGACCTCGCCGTTCACCTGTCTCTCTGCGCGGGTAATGAACCTCTTCTTCAGATCACTGAAAAGTAGGTCTGTTTCGCCTTGATATCCTTTCGTCGCATTCAAATCCCCCTCGTCGTTGATATGGAGGGTATAGTCCTTGGGAGCTGCAATCGATACCTCGTCGGTTCCAATCATCACAAAGTCTTCTGGTACCTGAGAATCGCCTCGAACTCGGACGCAGAATCGCGTGCGATGTTCGCTCGATACGTGGATGGCGCCGCAGTTCGCGTCTCCGCAGACCACACATGTTCCCCTGGTGCGTAGGTACCAGTGGCTAAAGAGGTCGGCTTTGGAGCGTATAAAGTACCTATGAAAAATCATTCCATCTAACACATGATGGATCGTGGTCGGGAAACTCACCATCGACCACTGATGTGGTCTGTGACCTCGTTTGGTGGTATGATGGTGGCCGGTTTGGCTCCGGAGTCCGGGATAGTACATGCCAAGAACATTCTTTCGGAAAAATGTCTTATGGCGGGCAAGTGGCCGTTGTTGAAGAGAGTACAGACATCTCCCCTATTGGTCTGGACATAAAACTGAGGGGACATGCGTTTAACATATCCAGCGTGGATGCTAGTAGGAGTGGATATCGTCCGCCACCACTCATCAGCTGCCTCGCGGTTGACAAAGGTGATGAGTCGTTGGTAAGCGTCATTTTGGGCCTCTTTTGCCTACGAGGTTTAAATTAGTGGACTCTGACTGCGAGCGGAGAGTTACTGTCATTGTACTGACACAAAATTTGAACCAGACGTAAAACAGTCCCATAGTGGGTTCGAGGTACTCGTGAGTGCTGACGAGGGACCTTCCATTACGATCTAATAAGTACTCAATGTTCAACGTTCAACCCTAAGGCCTAAAGGGTGACGGTGCCCACTGCCCTTTGCAACGCCGCACACGTCACAATCTATCCATTTCCTCAAGGGACACCTGACCGCATCCGATGGATCGCTAGATAGAACACGATGTACATCCTGGCCATCTACACAGCCTGGGTACCGATAACGTTCTTTTTGCAATGCGCCATTGGTGGCACATAGCAGCGTAGCAGCGAGACAGAAGTGGCAGTGTAGCATTAGTCAGCAGCCCCAGAAAGGCCAGGAAAAGCCACGTACAACGTTGTAAGTCGTCCGACGTCGAGTCAACCACCGTAGTCTGGAAACTCCCAGGATACCTCTCCAACGTCGACCGTTTTGGGCCACACGGAAATGAAGGTCATGGGCACCGTATCGGGGCATATGGTGGAATTATAACGGGCTTGGGAGGGCCGCAGCACCATGGACCAGACTCCAGAGGTTCGCGCAGGGGCTCAACCCGTGATAGAGCGTCGTTCCGTAGCGTCCATGCAAGTCG